>OX456987.1:1098904-1108904 GCA_949752695.1 Melanostoma scalare
TATAGTTGAACCATCTATAAGTCCTTATAATTCACCTTTATTAATAGTTCCAAAAAAGGACAAAGAAGGTAACAACAAATGGAGATTAGTAGTTGATTTTAGGTCTTTGAACAAAAAAGTAGTTGATGATAAATTCCCACTAACTCGTTTGGAAGACGTATTAGATAAATTAGGAAAAGCGAAATATTTTTCAACTTTAGATATGACAAGTTCATTTCACCAAATTTCGTTACATCCGAAATCCAGACCATTGACAGCATTTTCTACGGACACTGGTCACTTTCAATTCAAAAGATTACCTTTTGGATTAAAAATTTCAACAAATAGCTTTCAGAGAATGTTATCAATTGCACTTAGTGGACTGCAAGCATCTGCATTTCTATACGTAGATGATATAATAATTTTTGGATCAAATCTTAGAGAGCATAATAACAATCTAACAGAAGTTTTTAAAAGGTTACGTAAATATAATTTAAAACTAAACCCAAGCAAATGTAATTTTCTACGTCCAGAAGTAGTTTATCTAGGACATTTAATAACTGCAAAAGGTGTAACTACAGACCCAGATAAATACAATGTTATTAAAGAATATCCTAAACCAGATAATGTAGATGAAGTTCGAAGATTCGTAGCTTTCTGTAATTACTATAGACGTTTCATACAAAATTTTGCAGAAATTGCAAAACCACTAAACCAATTATTAAAGAAAAATCAAATTTTTAGCTGGACACAAAATTGTCAAATTGCTTTTGAAACACTTAAATTAAAACTAATGTCACCACCTATCCTATCTTACACAAATTTTTCAAAACCATTTATACTAACAACAGATGCATCAAACTATGCACTAGGAGCGATTTTATCTCAAGGAGAAGTAGGCGATGATAAGCCCATTGCATATGCCAGTAAAGCATTAAACAAACATGAACTAAATAAATCTGTAATAGAGAAAGAATTACTTGGTATTCATTGGGGAATTAATCATTTCAGACCTTATCTGTATGGAAGAAGATTTATTGTGTACACAGATCATAGACCATTAGTTAGCTTATTTACTCATAAGAACCCTTCATCTAAGTTGACTAGAATTAGAGTAGATTTAATGGATTACGATTTTGACATAGTTTTTAAGCAAGGAAAGATGAATACGAATGCTGATGCATTATCCAGAATAAAAATAAGTTCAGAAGAATTAAAAGAGATGATACCAAAAGTAAGCATAAATGTCCTAACTAGAGCAATGAAGCTGAGAATTATAAAAAACACTAGTGAAAAAGAAGAAAATCCGGAAACCATGCCACCAGTGGAGACTGATCACCTTCACATATGGGAATGCATATCAATTTCAGACACTAGGAATATTAAGAAGTTGCAACCTGAGAATATAAAAAATTTAATGGGTACCCAAAAAGAAAGAATATATTCAGTCAAAGATAGAATACATGTTGGATACAGTGATAAATCATTATCAGATTTAAAATTGATTCTGAGGAAACTGTTGTCCTATGCAAAGCATGTGAAGTTAGAAAAGCTAGCGTTAGCAATGAATAATGAAATATTTGAAACAATATCAGTGCACAAATTTAAGAAGATATTTAATGAACTGCAGAAAAATGAAAAAGAAAATTGTCTAGACATTATATTATACAATGCGCCAAAAAGAGTGCATGATATAAAAGAAATGAATGAAATAATAAAAAGGTATCATGATGATAAATTAGGAGGACATATAGGTATAAGAAGATGTATAGCAAAGCTTAAGCAGAAATATGTATGGAAGAATATGAATAAGATGGTTAGAAATTATATAAATAAGTGCAAAATTTGTAATGAGGTTAAAATAACAAAATATACAAAAGAACAATTCACAAAAACAGACACACCAAATACATCATTCGAAACAATAACAATAGATACAGTAGGACCACTCAGACCATCGAATGGATACAGGTATATTCTGACAATTCAATGTGAGCTTACAAAATTCATCGAAGCATTTCCATTAGTTACAAAAGATGCCGTTTCAGTAGCAAAGACTATAGTAGAAAAATTCATTTTAAAATATGGTTGTTTTAGGAAATTAAAAACAGATAAAGGCACAGAATTCACAAATGAACTACTAGTAAACATATGCAAATTATTAAAAATAGAAAAAGCTTCATCTACGCCATTTCACCATGAAACTTTAGGCTCAATAGAAAGAAACCATAGAGTTCTGAACGACTATTTAATGACTATGAACGGAAAAGACGAATGGGAAGAGTTACTACCGTACTACACTTACACATACAATACTACACCACACAGTACTACAAATTATGCACCATTTGAATTAGTATATGGAAAATTATGTGCTTTACCTTGTGAAATCATTAAAAATAAACAGAGCATTTATAACTTGGATAATTATGTTAATGAATTTAAAATAAAGTTAAAGTATGCACATTATAGAGCTAAGGAAAACTTAGAATTAAATAAAACTAAAATATGTAACAATCAATTAAATGTAAAAGCATCAAATTTCAAAATAGGAGACTTTGTCTATATAAAAGTAGGAAATAAAAGAAAACTAGATAAAACTAAAAAACCGAATAATATTTATTTAAATTTTACAAATGTAAACAAATATCATTTTTTAAAGGGGAGGGATGTAGTGTAATAACATTCATTCGAAAAGAGCCACAACCAAAATACGAGATACAAACAAAAAGCACGTTTTCATTGATACTCAATATCATAGTAAAACGATGTACACAATTTTGTTGTCCCCTTTGGCCAACAAAAGCTAAGTTCAAAGACATCGTTTTGACTACGTTGCTTTGTGAGTGGCACTGAATGTATTTTGTTACACTACTCCCGAATGCAAGTTTGTCAACATTAGAAATGAGACGACTGCCCCAATTAGTAACTTATGAGAAGCAGAATGCTGATGCATTCTTATTTGTAATATAGTTCATAAGAGGGGATATCCCAAATAGATGTGTAATATAATTTAGGTATAAATAGCTGTAAGAAAATGTAAATAAATTCAATTCCATTTCATATACTGAGTGTGAATTCATTATTAAACATCGGCTCTCTAGCCATCTATTTTAAGCGAGCTGCGCTGGATAAAGATACAGCAAAAGTAGGGAAAAATTAATAGTAATACAGAAACATAACACTACACTTACACTAGTGCTCCCAGATGTGTTTTTTTTTCGGTTGAACGTTTTCGATTAGGAAATTGGTATTAGATGTTGGGTTCATGTTACAATATGAAGAAGACATTTTGATAAATCAAGGATATCAAAGTGAGTGAATAATCTTTTATTACATTGATTATATTGATTATATTGATTTATCATATAATATTGAGTGTGTAACAATGAGTGATTCGGCGGAATTCAAGGTTTTTATTAAGACATGTTCCCAAATTGTGAAAAATAGCGAAAGGTTCAGCAATTTGAAACCTGAACAGAAAAATAAAAATTATTTGATAGGGCGTTTGAATATTTTAGAAGAAAATTTCAGAAAGGTATGTGAGTTGTACGATGCATTTCCAGGCGCCGAGGAAGATGAAACAGTTTTAGATGAGTGTGAGGAAAGGTACGATGACACCATGGAAATTTGTCTGTCGTACAAAGCTGGTATTCTAGATGAGTTAGATAGGTTAGATAGTTTGCAATTCGCTGAAAATTCCAGAGATGAAGGTAAAGATTGCACTAAATCTCATTATAGACGGGAATCTTTTGTGAATACCGTGGCGAAATCATCAAACTCACGTGAAATAAGACTTCCTACGATAACTCCTCCAACATTCCATGTGGATTATAACAATTGGCGTCCATTTCATGATCTCTTCGTATCGCTGGTTCATAACAATTCATCCCTGTCGAAAATAGAAAAGTTAACATATTTGAAATCTTGTTTAACCCTAGTTTACAAACTGGGGTCCATTTGGACCCCAGAGCATGTTTGAACACTCATAACTTTTTTGTTTTTCAATTTTTTTAAATGGGATTTTTACTCAGTGAACAAAATTCAATTTTTTATTCATTTCTTACGTTGAAACGATTATCAGATGTTTACAGATTTTTCTGCAATTTTTTTGTGAAAAGAATCCGTCCACCCGAACTGGGGTCCATTTGGACCCCAGTACTGAAATTCTATGAAAAATCATATTTTTTCTAATAAATAATTATTTTATTTTAAAAGCAGCCTAGTTTATGTTTAAAAGAATTTAACTTGAAGTTGTAGGCAGTTTCGGGAGACATTTAACACATAAGGTTCTAGTGTGGCAAGGGCAACAACATCTGCCACATCCATCGCAGGTGGTTCTGGTTTTCTTGTCATCTGCTCTTGGGCAAAGGTGACATCTGCTTCTTTTACAAGAGAACCTTTCAGGGACTGTTGGTTGTTTTTCCTGAACTCTCCCCAAAATACAGAGAGCATCCAATGCAGATTTTCCAATGCCAGATTGTGTTGCAGGTTGGGAACGGTTATTCAATTCTGACTCAATCAGTTCCTCCGCTAGTTCGATGAGTTTATTACTTCTGTACAATTTTTTGTTTCTTCTAGGAGAATTGAAGTGTCGAAAAATGATAACAGTTGCTAGGGCTGCTACGTCAAGTAAGTTGTAGAATACAACCATCGGCCAGCGATTTGTTTTGCGTGTACATGAATAAATTGAGACCATTTGGTCGAATACATCGACTCCACCTTTGGTGCGGTTATAATCCAGTATTATTGCAGGCTTACTTTGATGACCGGAAGTGGCTTTCTCACAGTTATGTTGTGTTGATAGCAATACCACTTGTTTGTTTGGCTTGAGAACATAACTCACCAACGCCATTTTTCCTGAAAATCCAAAGATGGATGAGTGTACTGGACGATACTGCTTTCTGTTATTGACCTTTACAGGCTCATTCTGGTCATCAAGAATCTCCTTCGCTTCAAAATGTTTAGGCAAAATCTCTTTTGTTTTTCCGAATCGTGTCAAGAATAGTGATCTTCTTATACAGCAACTTCAATTCTAAATACACCGACGTAAAGAAATGATCAATAGTGAGGTTGCGAATTGAAATATGATGGCATCAACGACATCACCACATCATATCCACGACCAAGCCCAGATATATAGCCTAAAATACTTTGGTCTGAGCTACCAGTGTAGATAGAAAGCTTCAGTGGATAGCCCGTTTAGTTTTCATTCAGCCACCAAAAATTCAAGCCATATTTGTCAGGGTTGCTTGGCATGTATTGGTGAAATACATTCCTTTTTGAGGTCATAAAATTGTATGATGACCTGAGAAACTGAAATAATGACTATTTTTTTCTTTTGATAGGCATACCTGACAGGAGCAATTGATATGGATGAATTTTACAATCAGTAATTACGTAAAAAAGACATATTGAAAAGGATAAGCGGGTATCCCAGATTTGCGAAATTAGGCAATTTTCATCGTTTTTGAAATTGAAAAATTTTATTGCTGACCTCCTACATACCTGCTTAATGACATCTCTGCTTAAATTTCTTTATCCCTGCTATATATAATACTTAGAAACAATTCATACAATAGCCAGAAGAACTATAACTGAACAATATAAGTCAGAAATCAAAAAAATTTCGAAGAAAAAATCGTGGGGTCCATTTGGACCCCAGTTCGGGTGGACACGACTTTTGCCGGTTTGTAAACGAGGGTTAAAGGGTAGTGCATCTTCGTTGTTAGATTACCTTGAAGTCAACAATGACAATTATGACCAGGCATGGTCAATTTTGGTAACGCGCTACGACCATTAGCGGATTTTGGTGACAACTCAGCTTAAAACATTTTTCGATCAGCCGACAGTCAGTGTTGAAACAGCAGATTCCATCAAGGGCCTGTTAGACAAGTCAACAGAGGTGCTTCATGCTTTGAAGAATTTGGGCGTTCCTGTAGATAGTTGGGACGTTGTAGTCATTTTCACTCTCCTGCAAAAATTACCAACTAAAACTCAACAGTTGTGGGAAGAAAAGCTTGGTTTGAGTACAGAGCTACCTACCTTTAGAGAATTTTCAACTTTTTTGACAACTAGGTTTCGTTCTTTAGAGGTTGTTTGTCAACAAAACTCCAAACCCAAAGTAAACTCGGGTTCGAGTAAGGAACAATCGAAGCTGAAACCAAACGTGCTGCACGTGAAGTCAGTGAAGAAGGAGAAGTATAGCTGCGCAGTGTGCCACAAGGGTCAGCATTCACTTCGTTCGTGCCACTCATTTTTGAAGCTGGAGGTTCCTGCAAGGTTGAAACATGTGAAACAAATCGGCGTTTGCGAAAATTGTTTAGCTTACAATCACAAAACGTTTCAATGTCCCAGTGAAAAACGTTGTTTTCACTGCAACCAAAAACATCACACGCTTCTGCACAATTCTCTGCTTGCTCAAGATTCTAATTCCAGCCAAAGTTTTCAAAATTCACAATACAATCAAGCGAGTTGTTCCAGTTCAAATTCAGCTACATCGAATACGCTAAAAACAAGTACAAATTCACAATATGGTAATTCAAATAATAATCAAAATACAAACCAGGTTAATCCAAACGCGAAACCATTCAATCCGAGCACCAGCCAAGCTGCCACTTCGCAAATTTATCACGTCTCAAATCCTTTGAGTACTATGGTGTTACTTGCTACAGCAGTCATCCAAATACAATCAACCAACGGAGAATTCATCAGTTTGAGAGCGCTGCTAGATCCTGGCTCAGAATCAACATTCATCACTGAACGAGCGGTACAACAACTTGGGTTGAAAAAATGTCGTACCCTCATGGAATTCTCTGGTTTGGGAAACAACAAAAGTGGTTCTTGTCAAAGCTTTGTCGATATGAAAATTAAATCTCTACATACTTCTTTTGAAACCGATGCTAGGGCGTTTGTTCTCAAAACTATAACTGGTTTGCTTCCCAATAGGGAAATTCTGCCTGATCAATGGGGTCACATTCAGGGTTTGTGTTTGGCTGATCCTTCCTTCTATAAGCCGTCTAGTGTTGACTTGCTCCTAGGTAGTGGTGTCTTTTCCGAGGCTGTTTTGCCAGAAATAGTTAGGGGAAATGAGTCTATAGCACCAATTGCACAGAATACTCAACTCGGGTGGATTGTTTTTGGCATTGCGCCAATTCAAACTTGCCGTGTCCACCTGCAGCTTGTTGACATCGATACCTAGCTTCGAAAATTTTGGGAAATCGAAGAATCGCCTTTTGAAGATCCAGAAACTGCAGAGAACATTGCCTGTGAAGAACACTTCAAAACACACACCAGACGTTTGCCAGATGGAAGATTCGAAGTCTCACTACCATTTAAAGATGGTGTTCGACCAGCACTAGGAGCAAGTCAGCAAGGAGCATTACGAAGGTTTCTCCAGCTCGAAAAAAGATTCGACAACAATCCTCAACTGCAGAAGGAGTACTCAGCGTGCATCTCGGAGTATCTTCAGCTGGATCAGATGGAAAAAGTAGATGTCAGCCAAGGTGAAATTCTCCAATCACCATTCCACTATGTTGTACCACATCATGCCGTGTTCAAAGAGTCCAGCACAACCACGAAGCTTCGAGTAGTTTTCGATGCTGCCTTTAGAACTACAAATGGGACTTCGTTGAATGAAAATCTTTTAGTTGGACCCAAAACGCAATCAAATATAATGGATATCATACTAAAATGGAGAAAATTCAAGATCACTTTGACGGCTGACATCGAAAAAATGTACCGGCAGATCCAGATGAGACAACCAGACACCTTTTATCAGCTGATTTACTGGCGAGACAACAAGGTGAATCCTCTGCAGCTGTATCGATTAAAAACCGCCACTTTTGGAACAGCGTCCGCCCCTTATCTGGCCACTCGCACGTTGAACAAGCTTGCTGATGACGAGAAGGACAAATATCCGTTAGCAGCCCAGATGATACGTCATGATATGTACGTTGATGATTTGGTAGGTGGAGCGGACTCAGTACAAGAAGCTCAACAAAAGGTAGCTAAAATCAACCATCTTCTATCGTCAGCTGGCTTTCATTTACGCAAATGGGCGAGCAATTCTGAAGATGCTTTGATCAATATTGCACCCCAAGAACGTGAAGTTGATTTTCTATTGCCTTTCGATTCTTCTGAGCACATCAAAACATTGGGCATAAAATGGCTGCCTTCCAGTGACTCATTCACTTTTCAGTGGGTTCAATCTGAAGTAACTGAAGTCACTAAGCGAACCATCTTATCAAACATTGCTAAACTTTTCGATCCACTTGGCTGGATTTCTCCGTGCGTGATTTCAGCAAAAATTATCATGCAAAAATTGTGGTTGAAAGGCCTAGCATGGGATGTTCCTGTTCCACTCGATCTGCAACAAGAATGGGTTTCTCTGCGAGGAGATTTGCCAAGTCTCGAAAAAATTCGAATACCAAGATGGATTTGTACTGAAAAAGAGAATGTGGAGTTAGAATTGCACGGTTTTAGTGACGCTTCTATGAAGGCATACGGGGCAGTAGTTTACCTCAGGGTTCTGAACAGAAGCAACAAAATTCACACTCACCTCGTTATGTCCAAAACTAGAGTCGCTCCTCTTAATACAGTTTCACTCCCTCGACTTGAATTATGTGGGGCTATCATGTTAGCTCGGCTTCTGTGCTATGTAAGAGATGTTTTGCATCTAGGTCAAATCAAAACTTACGCGTGGACTGATTCCACCATTCCTTTGTGTTGGATAGCGGCACCGCCAGCAAAATGGAAGACTTTCATCAGCAATCGAGTAGCCGAAATTCAGAGGTTAACTAACGTCGACATTTGGAATTATGTCCCCACTAAACAGAATCCTGCAGACTTAGCTTCGAGAGGAGTTTCGCCATCTGAATTGAAAGTCAACACTCTTTGGCGGCGAGGACCAGAGTATCTTCAATCAATTTGGAAGTTCTCGCTTCCAAGTCCGACAACAACGTATGAAACTGAAGAAGAAATGCGATCAGTGAAAATCTAGTTACATTGCGCCATAGAATTTGAAAATCAAGTTGCAAAATTATTTCAAAAAATCTCAGATGTGAAAAAATTGGCACGAATCATCGCTTACTGCCGGAGGATTGTACGCATTTGCCTGAAAAAACTCCCGATGAACCAGTTAATTGAACTACTTACCACTTCCGAGATACAAAACGCAACATCCAACTGCATCAGAGCCGCTCAAAAAGAGATGTTTCCTGAAGATATCCAAAACTTAATCAAGCATCCATCATCATCAAAACACTTTGGGTCACTGCATCCGTTCATCGACCGAAACGGTATTCTACGGGTTGGAGGACGTCTTCAGAATTCAAACTTACAGTTCGAGCAACAACATCCAGTTATCCTCAAACCAGAACACGTCGTTTCGAAATTACTCATCCGAGAAGCTCACGAAAAAACGCTCCATGGTGGATTGCAGCAAATGGTCACCAATCTTCGCATCAAATATTGGATTTTGAATCTCAAAAGAAGCGTCAAGAAATACATTCATAAATGCGTAATTTGCTTTCGATTCAAAGCTAAGCCCATGCAACAGTTGATGGGGAATTTACCAACTGCTAGAGTCAGAGTCTCCCGGCCATTTACACACACCGGTGTAGACTATGCAGGCCCGATAGAGGTAAAAGCCTGGAAAGGACGCGGAGGCAAAATCTATAAAGGGTATTTCGCCATATTTGTTTGTTTAGCCACCAAGGCTAAAGTGACACCTGGAAGCTGTCAGTGACATGACGACTCAAGCATTTTTGGCAGCTTTCCAAGGATTTACTGCACGTCGAGGTGTCTGCACTGAAATATACAGTGACTGCGGTAAGAACTTCGTTGGTGCCAACACCGAGCTCCAGAAAATGATGAAGGCTGCGAAGATTGACTGGAAGCACATCGCAACAACGTCAACTAACGTCGGAACCAAATGGATCTTCATTCCTCTCGCTTCCCCCCATTTCGGTGGATTATGGGAAGCAGGAGTGAAATCCGTAAAGTTTCATTTGAAAAGGGT
>OX456987.1:1123904-1223904 GCA_949752695.1 Melanostoma scalare
ATTGCAAGTTTCTTTGAAAGTAAGAAAAACTTTTCTTAAGAAATAGCGACAGTACGACAGTGACGGGTTGTTTCTTTGACAAAAAAATTTCTTCGTAGATGTTAGGCATGGTACATTCTACCCTCTATCAGATGCAGCCAATAAGAATGAAATAGCTCTCACGAGAATTTCCCTATTGGTTCCAGTGTTCCGCGTGTTTAATTTCAATAGAATATATTATCTGAACATGCTTTGAAATTTCTTTTATGCCCACATCGTTGGGAAAGTAGGTAGGTACATAGAAAAATAGAAAAAGAAGAATATGTCTTAACAGGACACCAAAAACTGGCGTCAAAAGGATGGCAGATGTGTTTGCAGAAAATATCTCATACCAATAATTAAGGAAAACGCGTTGGAAGATCGCGGTTTTCTATTCGGTCATGTTGCATTTTTCTTAAATAGACGCCCAATTTCGAAAACTTTTCTCATAACAAGAAACAGACTTACGGAGACATACATATATATCTACCTACCAATATTTCGTTCGCCAGTCCCTAAAACTTTTCTTATTGGCGGGAAAAGAATTGAATACCTAGGCAAAAAGGTAAGCATTCGTTTGCCAAGTAAAGCATGCAGTAAAGAGTAGGTACCTACCTATCTAAAATTTTAGTGCTGTTTTTATTTCTCTTAGGCATTTTGTGTGTGTTGCGCGATTGTACATCGCGCAGTACAATACCTACCTACTTTGTTTTTGCTTTCAGTTACACTGTTTCGTTTTTCCGAATCAAAGTTGGAAGACGCCGGAGAAAAAAACATTAGGATATACCTACTAAAGATAGGTATTTCTCATTTCCTTCTGTTCATTATTTATGACAAACATGAGATATTTCTAAAAAAAAATCAATGGAGAACCATTTTCTGTGGGCCTTCTTTACCCCGTTCGCACTGGGCCGTAGTTGGGTATGAATTTAAGGTAGGGCTATAGTGGTACCAGGTGGGGCTGAAGTAATAGTTTTAATTTTATATAAAATATATGAACTGATCTGGTAAAATTGGTACTGAATTGTTGGGAGGGGGTGATAAATATATAGACTGATAACCTCTGAGGCCTACTGATCGGAGTCAAATTTCAAAACGTAGGTGGATTCACACGCAGCAGTGCCACATACTATGGTCGCCAGTCGCCACATATGCAAAAAGTTCACATGCATCAGTGAACGTCTCTAGCTACTTATTCAAAAAAATTACATATTATTATCTCCTTCTTCTATTTCCATCCCATTCTTTCACAATTTAGGTTTAGTTAACACTCGTGTGAAAAGAAGTATGGTTCAGATTATGAGTGAATTCATAAATTAAAATTTGTCGAATAGATTCAGTTCTCGTGAATTCTATTTTTGCAACCGAAAAATAAAAACCATAATATTTTTTTTGTACAGCCCGGCCAATCCGACACCGCCAAACCTATAAATATAGTGAATTAATGCAGTAGTTAGAAGATGAAAGTGTAAAACAAAAAAATTTTCAATATAGATTAGATTTGGGGGATGGGTAGAGCTTGCTCAGCTCCGGGCACTGCGGTGTCCGAATGAAACCTATTGTGCCAGCCCATGTGAGGTTTCAGAGCAGTTCTCCTGCTTCTGAATTGAACCAGAAGTTAGCAATCTTCTGTGGGTGAATGAGTTTGAGTTTATCTAAGGGGATAATCTCATAGTCAAGTATTTGCTTTCTAAGGCGGAAAAGTGCTGGACATTCTGTAATAATGTGCAGAGATGTTTCTTCATTTTCGAGGCATAGTCTACAGATGGGATCCGCTACCAGCCTCATTTGGTGAAGATGTTTGTTTAAGGAACAGTGACCGGTTAGTAGTCCAGTGCAAATTTTTAGGGTTTTCCTATTGAGGTTCAGTAGGAATTTTGATGTTTTTTCGGTATATTCTGGCAAAAAGTATTTTGAACAGATTTGGCCAGAGAAGTTACTCCAAGCTTTATTTGATTCCTCCAGTAGGATGTTCTTGGCAGTATGTTTGAAGGTGCTTCTATTTACACCGCAGAAGGGTTCAGGGCCGACGAAAGGTTTAGATGCGCCGTCTTTAGCTAAGATGTCTGCCTTCTCGTTACCATCATAGCCTCTGTGTGCTGGGATCCAGTGGAGGATTACAGTGTTTTTCCTTGCTAGTTCAGAGAGCGACATGACTGTCTCTTGGACTAGTTTGGATCTTATGACAGGTGAGCTTAACGCCTTTAGTGCAGCTTGGCTGTCTGAAAAAATGAATATTGTTTTATTTTTCGTGTTCGATGAACATATTATTCTCGAACATTCGTTAATGGCAGAGACTTCGGCTCGGAAAATGGACGAGTGACTGCCCAGACTTACTGAGAAATTCGTTCTGGGACAGTCGCTGAAAATGCCGGAACCTGTACCAGTTTCCATTTTTGAGCCGTCCGTATACCAGACCATATCTTGCCTTGAAGGATGAGGTTTTGTGTTCTCCCAGTCTTCCCTAAGGGGGATGACAATGGAGAAGTTGAGTTTAAAGTTGTACATCGGAATAATAGCATCCAAGCACATACTAAAGGTATTAAGTTTTTCTAGACTTTCCATTATCGACAGATGTCCTTTCGGGTATGGATGTGATTTTATGTGTCCTTGATGGAAAAGACGGTGTGTCGCCAGTCTTGCTTCCATTTTTATGAAAAGGTGGATTGGAGGTAGTCCTACAATGACGTTTAGAGCGTATGTTGGTGTTGTACGCATGCATCCAGTAATGCATGTTTTTGCCAATCTTTGAATCTTTTCAAGTTTTTGGACTGCCGTTATTTCTTTTATTTTTGTCCACCATACAACAGCTGCGTACGTTATTGTTGGTCTGACTACCAGTGTATATAGATCGTACATCATTTTAGGTTTTAGACCCCAGTTTTTCCCGCATACGCTTCTACAAGTCCATAGAGACTTGGTTGCTCTGCTGGAAATGCGTTCTAGTTGAGGGTTCCATGACATTTTGCTGTCTAGGATTATCCCAAGGTATTTTGATTCCTTGGAGAATGGTATTGTTTCCCCATAGAGACTGGGGGGTATTAGAAGATTTAGTTTTCTTCTTTTTGTAAATGGGGCAATAACTGTCTTACGTGGGTTGACAGAGAGACCTTCATCTGAGCACCAGCTTTGTACTGTGTTCAGAGCTGTCTGAAGTCTTCTTGATATTAGTGTTTCTGATGAACCTTGTATGACAATTGCTAGATCATCTGCAAAGCCCACTGCATAGATGCCTTGGGTTGCAAGTAATCTTAGTAGGCTGTCTACAACTATTGACCAGATGAGTGGTGAGAGAACTCCACCTTGTGGGCAGCCTCTTGTTGTTAGTGCTGAGATTTCCACTTCTTCGATATTGCTGTGGATAATTCTGCTGTTTAGCATTGACATTATCCATTTGCGAATAACTTGTGGAACGTTGTGGTGCCTTAGAGCACGGTCTGTAGACACAAAGGAAGTGTTGTTGAAGGCTCCTTCTATTTCAAGAAATGCCACTACGCAAATTTCCTTTTTATCGATAGAGAGTTCGATCCTAGTAACTAGGTCATTCAACGCGGTTTCCGTTGATTTCCCTGGTTGATATGCATATTGTGATGTGGATAGTGGGTGGGTAGCTAATTGCTTATCCCGGATGTGTCTATCAATGACCTTCTCCATACATTTAAGGATGAATGACATTAGACTGATTGGCCGAAAGGATTTAGGGCTTGGATCCAGATTCCTTCCTGCTTTTGGCAAGTAGATAACTGTTACTCTTCTCCAGCTTTCTGGTATGTGACCAAAAGCAAGGCTGCAAGTGAACAGTTTTGATAAAATGGGAGCAATTGTGGCAGCCCCGTTCTGCAGTAGGGCCGGAAAGATGCCGTCTTCCCCAGGGGCCTTGAATGGTTTCAATGAGGAGATAGCCCATTTGATGACATTGGTGTTGCAGATTTGTCTGGCCGTTGTCCAGTCTTCCCTAGATGGAAACATATGCTGTTCCCTTTGGGGAGATAGGTTTATTGCTGGGTCTATAATGATAGATTGTGGAAAGTGGGTGTCTATTAGTAGTTGCAGAGTTTCAGTTTTATTCTTAGTCTGAGAGCCGTTTTCCTTGGTGCCTAGGTTTGCCGGCTTGTCGGACGCGAGAACTTTGTAGAGTCTGCAACTAGAGGAGACGTCAGAGATGCTTTCTACAAATTGTTTAAAAGAGGCCTTTTTGGCTTTTTTAATTTCATTATTGTATTTGGTGAGAGCAGTAGAGTAAGTTTGCCAGTCATCATTGCGTTTTGCTTTGTTGAAAAGTTTCCTTACTTTCGATCTCAATTTCTTGAGGTTGTTGTTCCACCAAGGGGTTTGCCTTTTAGTTGATCTTGTTTTCAGAGGGCAGTTGTCCTCAAAGGCAGTTATGATAGAGTTTTTTGCGTAGTCCGCATTTTAGGTTTTAGACCCCAGTTTTTCCCGCATACGCTTCTACAAGTCCATAGAGACTTGGTTGCTCTGCTGGAAATGCGTTCTAGTTGAGGGTTCCATGACATTTTGCTGTCTAGGATTATCCCAAGGTATTTTGATTCCTTGGAGAATGGTATTGTTTCCCCATAGAGACTGGGGGGTATTAGAAGATTTAGTTTTCTTCTTTTTGTAAATGGGGCAATAACTGTCTTACGTGGGTTGACAGAGAGACCTTCATCTGAGCACCAGCTTTGTACTGTGTTCAGAGCTGTCTGAAGTCTTCTTGATATTAGTGTTTCTGATGAACCTTGTATGACAATTGCTAGATCATCTGCAAAGCCCACTGCATAGATGCCTTGGGTTGCAAGTAATCTTAGTAGGCTGTCTACAACTATTGACCAGATGAGTGGTGAGAGAACTCCACCTTGTGGGCAGCCTCTTGTTGTTAGTGCTGAGATTTCCACTTCTTCGATATTGCTGTGGATAATTCTGCTGTTTAGCATTGACATTATCCATTTGCGAATAACTTGTGGAACGTTGTGGTGCCTTAGAGCACGGTCTGTAGACACAAAGGAAGTGTTGTTGAAGGCTGCTTCTATTTCAAGAAATGCCACTACGCAAATTTCCTTTTTATCGATAGAGAGTTCGATCCTAGTAACTAGGTCATTCAACGCGGTTTCCGTTGATTTCCCTGGTTGATATGCATATTGTGATGTGGATAGTGGGTGGGTAGCTAATTGCTTATCCCGGATGTGTCTATCAATGACCTTCTCCATACATTTAAGGATGAATGACATAAGACTGATTGGCCGAAAGGATTTAGGGCTTGGATCCAGATTCCTTCCTGCTTTTGGCAAGTAGATAACTGTTACTCTACTCCAGCTTTCTGGTATGTGACCAAAAGCAAGGCTGCAAGTGAACAGTTTTGATAAAATGGGAGCAATTGTGGCAGCCCCGTTCTGCAGTAGGGCCGGAAAGATGCCGTCTTCCCCAGGGGCCTTGAATGGTTTCAATGAGGAGATAGCCCATTTGATGACATTGGTGTTGCAGATTTGTCTGGCCGTTGTCCAGTCTTCCCTAGATGGAAACATATGCTGTTCCCTTTGGGGAGATAGGTTTGTTGCTGGGTCTATAATGATAGATTGTGGAAAGTGGGTGTCTATTAGTAGTTGCAGAGTTTCAGTTTTATTCTTAGTCTGAGAGCCGTTTTCCTTGGTGCCTAGGTTTGCCGGCTTGTCGGACGCGAGAACTTTGTGGAGTCTGCAACTAGAGGAGACGTCAGAGATGCTTTCTACAAATTGTTTAAAAGAGGCCTTTTTGGCTTTTTTAATTTCATTATTGTATTTGGTGAGAGCAGTAGAGTAAGTTTGCCAGTCATCATTGCGTTTTGCTTTGTTGAAAAGTTTCCTTACTTTCGATCTCAATTTCTTGAGGTTGTTGTTCCACCAAGGGGTTTGCCTTTTAGTTGATCTTGTTTTCAGATAGCAGTTGTCCTCAAAGGCAGTTATGATAGAGTTTTTTGCGTAGTCCGCAAAGAAATCTAATTTAGCTTTGCTATTAATGTTTGGGATTTTGTCTTTTAGAGAGTTTTCCAGATCTGTTTCATACGAAACCCAATCTGTTTTTCTCTTTGGACGATATGTTAGACAAGATATTATGTTTGTGTCTAATTTAAAGCGTATGTGTCTATGATCAGAGCAGGATGGTTCGGAGGACACCTTCGAGTCATAGACAAGGTTTTTAGAGAGAGATGAAGGCAATGTAATGTCTAGAACCTCTCTTCTAGTTTTGGTGACAAAGGTGTTTTCATTGCCAATATTACATATATTTAAATTTTCTTTAATAATATAATCAATAAGGGACTCACTTCTTTTGTTTAAATCCTTACTTCCCCACAGGGTGTGGTGAGCATTTGCGTCGCATCCCAGAATAACTTCCAATTTGCTTTTCTGTGCGTGCTCATAAAGTTTTACTAGGAGGTGGGCAAGGTGTAATGTCTCCAGGGAAATATGCTGAGGCAACAATGATCTCCTTGGAGTGACCGATCCTCACTATTGCTGCTGTCAGATCAGCAGATACAAAAGCTGTTAGTGGGAAGAAGGGCAGGTTATTATTAAAAATAATACAAGTTCTAGGTCTACTGGCTGAGGTTGAATATAATATTTTACCTGTAGGTGTAGTTAGACCGAGGATTTTACCACTCGTGCTGATCCATGGTTCCTGCACGAGGGCAATGTCTAGCTTCGTTTTACTCAGCGAGTGAGTTAAGACCGCCGAAGCAGCCTTGGCGTGTTGAAGGTTGATTTGGACAACCTCCATGCTAGTTTTTTCGGATAGGAGCTCTAGAGTAGGAGCTCCCTTTGTTCTCACCCCTTTTCCCGGCTTGGGGAGACCTCCGAAAACTTCTCGCCATCGTCGATGCCGGTCTTGGGGCTCTACGAATTTGAGACGTGTCTTGGTGGTGGGTGGATTTTGACGCGCCGGGACTGCTTAGTTTACTGGGATGGAGGAATGATTTTGCCTGTCCAGGAGTTGGCCTTGCGGTCTCCTGAACAGGTTTTGTAGGATTGGGAGTAAGAAAGGGGTTGGAGGTGGAGGATTGGGTGTGGGACGGAGGTGGTATTACCGACTTAACATCGTTTTTAGCCTCAGAGGCGGATTCCGGCCTCAGGCTAGGATTCTTTTTGATTCGGAATTGAACCCTATTGAAATTAAAGAACGGTTGGCAGTTCAGATCTTCCAGTAGGGATACCGATCTTTCATCCATTGAAATTGTCAGGGCAAGACCCTGAGAGTTAGCTACTTTCCGAAGGACTTTCCAGTCATTGGTTGGTAGCACTTGGTTCTGAATGCGTAGCCGTTTCAGAGCATCTTCTGGTGTGTTGTTTGGCCCAGGGAAGTATGCAGTTGCCACACATGGTTTCGGAAGGTCTTCACCCTCCACCATTCGCAGCTTGGCATTTTCAAATGGCGAAATTAGCTTGACTGTTTTTGCCAACCAGTGTCTACTAATCGCATCTGCACATTTCATTGTGAGCCATCCTGGTTTGTGCGAGCAGCCCAGAAATCTTATCTGTGGGCCCTCCTCAGTGATCTTATGCAGCTCAGTAAGGATGGCATTTTCCACTGCTGTGATTTGCATACTTTCCAGATGGCAATTTGGGTAATCCTCGGCGATTATCCCAACCACAATCATTCCTGCAACCTCATTGAACAAGAGGGCGTTGGTTTTCGCTTTTTTGCTCGGTCCGGACCTTCTTCTTTTGTTGAAAGGGTCTGAGGTGTCTTTCGACGGACTTGAGAGTACTGTCTCTAACGCTGCGTCGTATGGCAGTTTTTCCGCTAGCAGTCTTTTCAAGTGCTTTTTCCCGCAAGGCTTGGTAGTTCAGCCAGTGGCTGAGAGACAGAGAGGCAGTTGCTTGCTTCTCCATCACAGGGTTTGGTATTCAAATTATCTATTTTGGATCCCACGAGTAGCTAGGGAAATAATGGGGTACGTCCACACAGAGCCCCGCATGCATGGATATGACTGAAATGAAACTGGAATTCACCGCAAAACCAGAGTACACCGTTAGTGACTGAGCTATTTTCAATATAGATACGAACATAGTACTTATTCAAATTCATTCTTATTTTATTATTTATTATTCTTATTCAAAACTCCTTGACCTTGATATTAAAAACAGTTGCAATAAAAGCTTTCTCCATTTATGAAATTGTCAGATTCATCGCTTAGTATCTTTTTTACAAAAAATTTTGGACTAGTTTGCTTAATCGAAAACAATAGTTAGGTATGTTAAATATTGATTAAGAAACTTTTAGAGACATTGCGTAGGTATATCGAGCCCTTCCCGCAAAATCATCGTAAGCGACATTTTTAACAAAATATTTATTTTTACTTTTATACAATTCAAAAGTTTACATTGTTTCGCAATTACCTGCAGTTTTGATTTAACATTATAACTGTTTTAAAAAGACTAAGAGTGAAAATAACACACGTTTAGAGAAAAAGGATAGAATTTAAAAGGAGAAACCGATGCACGTCGCTTTTCAATTTTTGTGAATCGTAGTGTAGGGGAAAACAGAGTCAGGTAGAGCATTCCACATACGGGTGGTGCGACTTAAATATGAACTTTATACTTGACTGTACGTCCGAAAATGAGCTCAAGGTAAAACTGATGAGCATTCCTGACAAGGCGGGCGTTGAGGCTTAACTGTTTCAGGGGATATTTTGTGTTCGGTCAACAACGGGAGACTCATCAGATGCAGAATGCTGACGACGCAACATATAATCGTCGGCCACCAAAGCCAACCATCTACACCAGCCACCCTCGCCGCCTACATATCTACATACCTACTAACCAGCCACTTCAGATGACAACACACGACGACCGATCTTGATCATTCACCCTGGCCGCAACATATGAACAAACAACCGCACATAGAAAAGTATCTGCCAATGCTTTGGTACGATACTTGTGCTTAAAAGACGATTGACCCATATCTGCACTGCTTGGCTGTGGGTATCAAATACACACCGGTTTCTCAAATGCCATCGGATGTGCAGTGTTCATTCTGTATAATTACTGTCGCATCTATGGCAATGGGAATAATTACTAACAAACGAATAGAAGTAAACAATGTCGCCCATTAGGATCGGCGCGATACTTGCTGTGCCGTTGGATCGGCAAAGCTTGGAGCTGGTATCAGTTATTGGAGTCCCTTCACGTGTGGGAGTAATGGTGACGTGGCACATTCCTGGACTATTGGATGAAAGAAAACCAGGCAACCGGGGTGGTTGGATTTGTGGCTTGGCTTCAAACAGTTCAACTTTAACTCTCACGCGACGTGGTCGGGTAACTAGTAAGAAGTAGTTCAACCTCAACACTCAATCGACGTGGCCGTCTGCCTTTTATAATCCGTGTTCTTAGTGTACGCAGCAACTTGGTAGTGCTCGTGAAAAATATAATCAGACAAATAAAGCATTTTTTAACCTATAACTTGTTGTTCGGAAAAGTGCCATTTCTGGAACCATTTTTATTACTTTCAGCTCTCCCTCCCCTATAGCGCTCGGAAGAATCATTCCCTAACATTTTGGTGCCTCCTGTGACGAGAAAGTGAATGAAAGTGAAACCCTTGAGTCAATTGTGGATGTGCGTTGCCACATATTGTGCGGTTTGGTGTGCTATAGTCGAACTCGTGAACTTAATTAGTGCGGTTGTTTTCATCTGGGTATCCGTTACAGTGCAAAGTGAACAGTACAAACCGGAAAGTGAACTAGAAAGAATCATGTCAAGAGGTGCGTCTAACAAGAGATCGGCGGCATGCATGGGCATCAAGCGCCTCCACTCAAAGTTTTATGAACCGGAGTCTGAAGCGTGGGATGAAATCCAGCTACACGCTCATCAGCGCTTCCTGAACGAAATGTTTTCGCGCTTCGTGGATGCGCACGAGGACCTTCGTGGAAGCGCAAGAAATAGAGGCGCAGGTGACCATTGAGAGGCGGTTGGCACGCCTCCATGTTAGTTCTCCCCGGGGAAGTGTGGATGGTCACTTCCTTCCTCAACAAAGCCGGCTCGATATGAAGCTCGACCCAGTGAAAATCCCAAGCTTCGATGGAACGCTCGAAAATAAGGCTCGCAATTCCGCGATGCCTTTGAGTCTCTGGTACACATGGCTAGCGTACCGGAGGCATACAAATTACAGAAGCTGCACGCGGCGATCAATTGCAAAGCTGTGGGTTTGTTTGGGACCGTTTATGGTGGCAAGTTTTTTTCTTGGAGGTTTTTAAAATACCAGCTATAGCACTCAGACCTAAATACCGGTCCATTGTACTACCAGATAGCAACCTTCTATTTGTTTTAGCTTTCCAGATGTTCGGAGAAAAGCCAAAAGACGCTGCCATGAAAAGGAGCCTAAGTTACCAGCTCTTACCATGTCTGCGCCGAGTATCTGTAACCTCATGCGACAAAAAGCAGGACATTCACAGAGGAAGTGCTCTGCGGTGTCCTCATCTTCTCCACAAGATTCACAGAGTATGGTATCACTTAAGCCTAACACGTTTAAATGCTTGGCAAAAGAGAAGTGCCCGCTGGCAACGCCAATAAGCTTTCTACAGTCTTTTCTGCTACGAGCTAGCAAAAATGATGCAGTCTTCTAACTAACGTTGGGGAGCATGCGCCTGGTTTGTCTGCATCCAATGGAGGCATGTCATCTACGGTTGTGCTCATCACAGATCCAATCGTTGATTGAAGCCCTCACTGAGGACGCTGGCAGACCTAGCGACGGTTTAGGTCCTGAGAAAGCTGTCTGAGATCCCTGCCTATCAAGTTCATCGGTGATCTGATTTCCAGTTATGCCGTGATGGCCCGGAACCCAAATGAGGAATTTAATCTTCCGATATCGCATTCAGAGAGCCCTTGCATTACTGGATCACTTTCGAAGTGGTTAGAGGGTTGAGAAGGGCCTTAAGCACAGCTTGGCTATCGCTGCAAACAAAGATACTTCTCCCCGTCCATCCATTGTTCGTTACGTGGCTCAAGGCCATTAGGATAGCATAAGCCTCCGCTTGGAAAACGGATGCGTGTGATCCCAAAGATGAGTGCAGTCGTCTGTCGTCGTTCTCCACAAAGGCTCATGATTTGGTTTTGGTCTCCAAATTGCGTATATTTTAAATAAAAGAAATATATAAATATATTTATAAAATGTGTATGTTTATTTTAATAAAAACAAAACAAAGACATTAAACACTTAGTTACGCAAAATTTTTTGATTTCTGTTTTCCACAAAGGCACCAGCACCAGAACCCTCGTCGGTTTTGTAGCCATCTTTGAATATATCTTTATTTCAGTTTGAGCCTTGGGATCATCGTGTCAGACGGCATATCCATTAGACGTGAGTCGAAAGATAAGCTGCTTGCGAGTTCCTCAAAGCTCCAGTGCGAATTGTGCCAGAGACCACATCGCTTTAAACGAGAAATGGTCTTGAGAATACACCCCATGATGTAGGTATCAAAGGGAGGAAGATTCAACAGTGCGTCGAAAGCAGTTCCCCGTGTGCTGGGGAAGGCCCCCGTAACACCCAGACAAATTGTTCTTTGAAGTTTGGCAAACGAGGCAATAACGTATTTACGCGAGAGCTTATTCCACCAAACAACTGACGCATAGGAGATGGTTGGTCTTATCATAGCCGTATAGGTCCAAAGGACCCTTTTCGGTGAAAGACCCCATGTCTTGCCAAAGGCTCCTTTACATTGCCAGAAAACTGACAGTGCTTTAGTAGTTTTAGACTCGACATGTTTCGACCAAAGAAGTTTGTTATCCAGGATTACTCCAAGATGTTTGACTTCGGTTGAAAAGTGGATGTTGACGCCTTTAAGCGTAAGTTGGGTCAGACCAGTCAATTTTCTACGTCTCGTGAAGAGGACAACCTCGGTTTTTTTTACATTTTTTTTTAATTGATTTTTTTCTTATCAAAAAGTGATTTGTGCAGTTGCTGAGGTTACGAGTTTGCTAGGCGGATAGTTGATCAGCGGTGTTGATCCCGTTGGTTAACCAAAGCAGGTTGCTGGCGGGGCATAACACCGCTAATAATTTGCTTTGGCTTTCTGATTGGAGTCTACACTTGATGATTGAACTTGAGAGCGTCTTCGTTTAATTCTTTGTTTTTCAGTTTTTGTGAATTGTAATGTCGGGTAAATTCCTTGTAGAGTTTAGTAACATAAGGGGGTTGCGATCGAATTTCTTTGCTGTGTACGCTCACAATGCAAAATGCAGGCCAGATGTTCTGGCACTGAGTGAAACACAGGTAGGTGTTGATTCTGATCCCTCAGAGTTTAACCTGCCTGGATATAGCTTTTTTTTTTTTTTTTGTTGGAGGTTTTTAAAATACCAGCTGGAGCACTCAGACCTAAATACCGGTCCATTGTACTACCAGATAGCAACCTTCTATTTGTTATAGCTTTCCAGATGTTCGGAGAAAAGCCAAAAGACGCTGCCATGGTAAGGAGCCTAAGTTACCAGCTCTTACCATGTCTGCGCCGAGTATCTGTAACCTCATGCGACAAAAAGCAGGACATTCACAGAGGAAGTGCTCTGCGGTGTCCTCATCTTCTCCACAAGATTCACAGAGTATGGTATCACTTAAGCCTAACACGTTTAAATGCTTGGCAAAAGAGAAGTGCCCGCTGGCAACGCCAATAAGCTTTCTACAGTCTTTTCTGCTACGAGCTAGCAAAAATGATGCAGTCTTCTAACTAACGTTGGGGAGCATGCGCCTGGTTTGTCTGCATCCAATGGAGGCATGTCATCTACGGTTGTGCTCATCACAGATCCAATCGTTGATTGAAGCCCTCACTGAGGACGCTGGCAGACCTAGCGACGGTTTAGGTCCTGAGAAAGCTGTCTGAGATCCCTGCCTATCAAGTTCATCGGTGATCTGATTTCCAGTTATGCCGTGATGGCCCGGAACCCAAATGAGGAATTTAATCTTCCGATATCGCATTCAGAGAGCCCTTGCATTACTGGATCACTTTCGAAGTGGTTAGAGGGTTGAGAAGGGCCTTAAGCACAGCTTGGCTATCGCTGCAAACAAAGATACTTCTCCCCGTCCATCCATTGTTCGTTACGTGGCTCAAGGCCATTAGGATAGCATAAGCCTCCGCTTGGAAAACGGATGCGTGTGATCCCAAAGATGAGTGCAGTCGTCTGTCGTCGTTCTCCACAAAGGCTCATGATTTGGTTTTGGTCTCCAAATTGCGTATATTTTAAATAAAAGAAATATATAAATATATTTATAAAATGTGTATGTTTATTTTAATAAAAACAAAACAAAGACATTAAACACTTAGTTACGCAAAATTTTTTGATTTCTGTTTTCCACAAAGGCACCAGCACCAGAACCCTCGTCGGTTTTGTAGCCATCTTTGAATATATCTTTATTTCAGTTTGAGCCTTGGGATCATCGTGTCAGACGGCATATCCATTAGACGTGAGTCGAAAGATAAGCTGCTTGCGAGTTCCTCAAAGCTCCAGTGCGAATTGTGCCAGAGACCACATCGCTTTAAACGAGAAATGGTCTTGAGAATACACCCCATGATGTAGGTATCAAAGGGAGGAAGATTCAACAGTGCGTCGAAAGCAGTTCCCCGTGTGCTGGGGAAGGCCCCCGTAACACCCAGACAAATTGTTCTTTGAAGTTTGGCAAACGAGGCAATAACGTATTTACGCGAGAGCTTATTCCACCAAACAACTGACGCATAGGAGATGGTTGGTCTTATCATAGCCGTATAGGTCCAAAGGACCCTTTTCGGTGAAAGACCCCATGTCTTGCCAAAGGCTCCTTTACATTGCCAGAAAACTGACAGTGCTTTAGTAGTTTTAGACTCGACATGTTTCGACCAAAGAAGTTTGTTATCCAGGATTACTCCAAGATGTTTGACTTCGGTTGAAAAGTGGATGTTGACGCCTTTAAGCGTAAGTTGGGTCAGACCAGTCAATTTTCTACGTCTCGTGAAGAGGACAACCTCGGTTTTTTTTACATTTTTTTTTAATTGATTTTTTTCTTATCAAAAAGTGATTTGTGCAGTTGCTGAGGTTACGAGTTTGCTAGGCGGATAGTTGATCAGCGGTGTTGATCCCGTTGGTTAACCAAAGCAGGTTGCTGGCGGGGCATAACACCGCTAATAATTTGCTTTGGCTTTCTGATTGGAGTCTACACTCGATGATTGAACTTGAGAGCGTCTTCGTTTAATTCTTTGTTTTTCAGTTTTTGTGAATTGTAATGTCGGGTAAATTCCTTGTAGAGTTTAGTAACATAAGGGGGTTGCGATCGAATTTCTTTGCTGTGTACGCTCACAATGCAAAATGCAGGCCAGATGTTCTGGCACTGAGTGAAACACAGGTAGGTGTTGATTCTGATCCCTCAGAGTTTAACCTGCCTGGATATAGCTTTTTTTTTTTTTTTTTGTTGGAGGTTTTTAAAATACCAGCTGGAGCACTCAGACCTAAATACCGGTCCATTGTACTACCAGATAGCAACCTTCTATTTGTTATAGCTTTCCAGATGTTCGGAGAAAAGCCAAAAGACGCTGCCATGGTAAGGAGCCTAAGTTACCAGCTCTTACCATGTCTGCGCCGAGTATCTGTAACCTCATGCGACAAAAAGCAGGACATTCACAAAGGAAGTGCTCTGCGGTGTCCTCATCTTCTCCACAAGATTCACAGAGTGTGGTATCACTTAAACCTAACACGTTTAAATGCTTGGCAAAAGAGAAGTGCCCGCTGGCAACGCCAATAAGCTTTCTACAGTCTTTTCTGCTACGAGCTAGCAAAAATGTTGCAGTCTTCTTACTAACGTTGGGGAGCATACGCTTGGTTTGTCTGCATCCAATGGAGGCATGCCATCTACGGTTGTGTTCTTCACAGATCCAATCGTTGATTGAAGCCCTCACTGAGGACGCTGGCAGACCTAGCGACGGTTCAGGTCCTGAGAAAGCTGTCTGAGATCCCTGCCTAGCGAGTTCATCGGCGATCTCATTTCCAGTTATGCCGTGATGGCCTGGAACCCAAATGAGACTCAAGGAATTTAATCTTCCGATCGCATTCAGAGAGCTCTTGCATTCCTTGATCACTTTCGAAGTGGTTAGAGGGTTGAGAAGGGCCTTAAGCACAGCTTGGCTATCGCTGCAAACAAAGATACTTCTCCCCGTCCATCCATTATTCGTTACGTGGCTCAAGGCCATTAGGATAGCATAAGCCTCCGCTTGGAAAACGGATGCGTATGATCCCAAAGATGAGTGCAGTCGTATGTCGTCGTTCTCAACAAAGGCACCAGCACCAGAACCCTCGTCGGTTTTGGAGCCATCTGTGAAGATACGATAACAGTTCTTTCCAGGCTCAGATTCTGGAGCGAACCAGTCCTGAACCGAAGGAAAGCTGACTGAGTAATTTTGACGCAGTTTGAGCCTTGGGATCATCGTGTCAGACGGCATATCCATTAGACGTGGGTCAAAAGATATGCTGCTTGCGAGTTCCTCAAAGCTCCAGTGCGAATTGTGCCGGAGACCACATCGTTTTAAACGAGAAATGGTCTTGAGAGTACACCCCATGATGAAGGTATCAAGGGGAGGAAGGTTCAACAGTGCGTCGAGAGCAGCACCCGGTGTGCTGGGGAAGGCCCCCGTAACACCCAGACAGATTGTTCTCTGAAGTTTGGCAAACGAGGCAATAACGTATTTACGCGAGAGCTTATTCCACCAAACAACTGACGCATAGGAGATGATTGGTCTTATCATAGCCGTATAGATCCAAAGGACCCTTTTCGGTGAAAGACCCCATGTCTTGCCAAAAGCTTCTTTACATTGCCAGAAAACTGACAGTGCTTTAGTAGTTTTAGACTCGACATGTTTCGACCAAAGAAGTTTGTTATCCAGGATTACTCCAAGATGCTTGACTTCATTTGAAAAGGGGATGTTGACGCCTTTAAGCGTAAGATGGGTCAGACCAGTCAATTTTCTA
The DNA here is from genome assembly GCA_949752695.1 of Melanostoma scalare. Classification (NCBI taxonomy): domain Eukaryota; kingdom Metazoa; phylum Arthropoda; class Insecta; order Diptera; family Syrphidae; genus Melanostoma; species Melanostoma scalare. The sequence goes on from OX456987.1 coordinate 1,139,867, forward strand.
CGTCTCGTGAAGAGGACAACCTCGGTTTTAAGAGGATTGACGGAGAGACCGTTTCTAACACACCAGGTGTCAATCATACAAAGCGCAGCCTGTGCTCGGGAGCAGACAGCTTGGAGGCTGGAGCCAACCGAGAGCACGGCGACGTCATCTGCATATGCTTGGGCACGAACGTTAGAACCATTGAGCATTACAAGTAGAGAGTCGATCAACATGCACCACAGAAGAGGAGACAAAACGCCACCTTGTGGGCAGCCCTTATTTACTCCCGTTGCAACATATTGTCCACAGTCCGCCTCAGCGATTACGGTTCTCTTCATTAGCATTGCTTTAATCCACAACACTAATGACTCGTTCACACCGTGTTCTCTGGCAGCATTACACATACCATCGAAGCTAGCATTAGCCGCGTTTTATTGGGAATTTTCTATATTCAGTTATGTTCATTTAGAATAAAACGATTTTTTGGTTTATATTCATTTAGCACGTCACTTTCAATTTTCACTTTCAAAGTTGGTACCCTTTGCACTTGTTCTAAGGATAAGAACCATTAAAAATTTGCATTCAGAAGGATATAAATGCATACCTTTTATTTTCCATTTCTATTTTTCTCTATTTAATTCTCGATTCTCAATTTATTTGCCGCATTTCAACTTTTTACTTTCGATGTAAACAAAACAAATGTCACTTTAATTTTTTTTCGCAATGGCTGTGTTCAATTAGAATCATTTTGTGACTCAAGTTTTTGGTTGCCTTGGTTCTGATGTTCTTATGTGTTCTGTCTGATGTTCTTTTTTTCTGACCGATTGCGAAACTTTCCTTGTGTGTGCGTGTGTGTGTGTGTTAGTAACTGCGTGTCTATTTATGTCCCCACCAAGTCACCATCTGACTCTTCTATTAGCTATTAGGTGTGTTTCTTTACTGAAAATTCGCACGAAATGCACCGAAATTCGGCAGAAAGTCAGTCTAATCCCGTTCCAATTTTTCGTAGCAGTGCACAAAAAAGAGAGTGCTCTCGAGAGAATAAAAAAATTTCCCCACCATGCTAATTTCCGCCACCAAAATTTCTGTGGACAGAAATCGTGCACAGCCAAAACAAATACCACAACTGTCAAACAGACGTTTTTCCAAGCGTTGCGTTGCTGCGAATGTTTTGTTCAAGGCGTTTCTTTACTTTTAAGACAAATACGCTCTTTCAGAGAGTTTCTGAAAACATTTTACAACCATTCCTTAAAAAAAAAAAATTTCTGTGCACAAAAAGTAAAGAAACAGACTTATTCAATCTGTTGTCGAAAATCAGAAAATATGAACGAACACAACCCAAAGACTGCCAACCTCTGGGTGCCAAAAAAGAAATTTAACCAACCATCCCTGTTGTGCAGTTAGCTAACTGCGATATTTATGTTCATTTAGGCTATTGACATAAGGAGTTGTTGTTTTTCCATGAGCGATGTTTTACTGAAATGAACATAACTTCACATAGAATTTCGATAAAACGCGCCTATTGTCAAAAGCACCTTGAATGTCGATGAAAATGCCTACCGCAAATTCTTTCCTGTCAAGCGAGCATTCAATCCTGCTAACAAGATTTTGAAGTGCGGTCTCGCAAGATTTTCCTCTTTGGTAAGCATGTTGCATCTGAGACAGAGGGTGTAATTGGAGTGAGGTTTTACGAATGTAAATCTCAACCATTCTTTCCAGCGTCTTAAGCAGAAAGGAGGTAAGACTGATGGGTCTAAAGCTCTTGGCGAGTGAGTAGTCTTGTTTACCAATTTTTGGTATGAAGGCGACTCTAACACTCTGCCATGAAGTTGGTATATACGCTAGGGCTAAACTACCAGTGAAAATATTTTTCAAAGTAGGAAGCAAAAGGTTTATACTTTCCTGCAACATAGCTGGGTAAACACCGTCAGTGCCAGGTGACTTGAAACAGTCAAAAGATGCCACGGCATATTTGATGGCTTCGTCGGTAACAACTAACGATGACGTGTACCAGCTAAGTCGAGTGGATTTATCGGATTCACCTGATCTAAGGGAAATAGATTGCTGCGGTCCGATTGATATCTGGTTTCCTGGAAAATGAGTTTCCAGCATAAGACTGAGTGTCTCTGCTTTGGACTCGGTATAGGAACCGTCTGATTTCCTGAGCGTTTCTAGTTTGTTTACCTTGCTCCTTTTAAGGGCTTTAGTAAGTCGACTAGTTTCACTGAGTGTTTCTATACTTTCACAGAATTCTTTGTAAGAGGCATTCTTTGATCTTCGAATTAACCTTTTAAAGTCCTTCTGTTTAGATCGATCCAGGTTCCAGTTGACATCTGATTTAGTCTTGAGGGACCTATTCAGAATACTTCTGGTTTCCCTGCGAAGTTTCTGTAGTTCATTGTTCCACCACGGAACCATAGATCTACTAGGTAATTGTCTAGCTGGACATGCCAGCTCGAAGCTACTTGTAAGGGCACAATTCACTTCTAGAACTGCATCTTCCACTTTTTGTGATGTTGAGAGCTTAGGTAGAGTTTTGACGAAATTACCGAGCTCATCGTTGAAAAGTGTCCAGTTAGTTTTTCTAGGATTTCTTGTAACTAAAGGAGTAAGAATCACATTTGTTATATGGAATTGAATGTATCTGTGGTCTGAGAGTGACATGTCCAGCAACACTTTCCAGTTGGTAATCTCCTTGACATATCTGTTAGATAGTGTCAAGTCAATTACGTCCTGTCGTATAGCCGTAACAAAAAATGGCCTATTACCAACATTGTTAATGTCTTAGTCAGAAGACAGAATGTAGTTAAGAAGATGGTTGTTTCTCATGTTGCACTTGACGCTGCCCCAAACTATGTTTTGAGCGTTAGCATCACAGCACATGATAAGCCCCAACTTCCGGTTTTCACAAAACTCCACTAAATCCACAACCTGTCTTGTGGGAGGGGGTAGATGGAGTTCCAGGGAAAGTAAACTGACGCAACGACGAAAGTTTTCCACTCACCGTTCGTTTCGTAGTTTATGATAGCCGCAACCAGGTCTTGCCACAGAAGTGATCAAGTTTAGTTGCTGTAAAAGAGCTCGGTATGATGAGACAGGTCCGGGGTAAGTCAGACCGTTCGTCATAGAGAATATTGAACCCTCGTAGCCCTCCAAGACCAAGAACTCGGCCCTTCCAGGCCCATGGCTCTTGGATTGCTACGAGATGAGTTTTTGTATTCAACACGGAAAGCCTGCTACATAGGAGTGCAGTAGCAGACTTAGAATGTTGAAGGTTAATTTGATTTATTATCATTCCTCCTTTCAAGGCTTTATCCCGTCCGGTCAGTGTCCGTGGACCAGACTGACTAGCAGTCACGGTTTCATTCACCAACGTTTCGGTTGGACCTCCAGGAGTTTTAACCATGCCGGCTTCGTCCCTTCCAGCCAGTGTCCGTGGACCGAATTCGCAAGCCTTGCGACCTGTTCCTTCAGTTTCATTCACCGACTTTCCAGTTAGACCAACAGGACAATTTGCAGAGCTTCCGGAAACCTTCTTCCTTATGACCCTGTTCGCGTTTGCAGAAGTTGGGGTGACTTCAGTTACAGGAGACCGTCCTGAATGGGTGGGTGAGACCTCTTCCGACCTGTCCCTTTTCGCCGCCGTCACCAAAGGTTTGCAACTTAATTCAGTGCCTTCGGCCACCCTGGTGTCCTCTTTGCACTGAGCCTTTGCCGCTCGCCTTCTCTCCAGCTTCTGTTGGCGCTTGGAAAGCTGTTCTCCAGAGGATGCCATCGTTGGAGTGGGATCCACTTGTTCAGCTTCACTTAGTCCGGTGATAGCACCGCTCTGACCAACAGCTAAGCCCTGATGAGAATTTAGCTTTGGAGGTAAGACCTCCGAGCTGCCTTCTTCATCTTTCCAGCTCAAACCACGAAGAGCTTCGTGGAGAGAACTGCAGGAGTCATCGGTTACGGTACCTTCGACTCGCGTGTATCCACCAGTAAAGGTGTGCGTTTGTATGTCAGATGGGGCCTCCAGAATCCGTGCCCCTGCCGTAGTGAAGACTACGGGTGGATTTTCGCTTTTACGACTGCCACCTGGAGAATAAAATTCCTTTGGGTTATCTTCCATACTGTTTTTGACCAATTCTTGGTTTTCATTCATTTTCCCCATCCTTCGACCACCTTTCGGCATCGAGCTCGGTTCAAATAAACTACTTAAGCCCCCACACCGCGACAAGGTGACTGATCGTCGGGAAGGCTGGATATAGCTTAGTGCCATTATTCTTTTCTTCCCATGGCCTCGCCGTTTATGTTCGAAATGATATTGCTTACCAACTTCTACCACAATACGGCCTCTGTTCTAATATGAACTTTAATTTCATGTGGTTAAAATTCACCGTCCGTAAGCAAATCATTCATTATTGTTTTATTTATAGAAGCCCCTATTTAGATAGCAATTCAACCTCTAACGAGTTTGATGCGCTATCTGAGTCCATAATAAGAATTGTCTCCCTTTATCCTCAAACTGACAATTACACAATTCAGGTTGGCTTCGACATTCTGGCCAGACAACACCCGAAGGAAAAAATGTTGAGATCTTCCCTGAGTTTAACGAATTAACTTAACTTGTTGATGAGCCCACTCGGGTTCCGGATATTGATGACCATGCAGCCAACACTCTTTACTTATTTCTCACTTCTCATCCCGAAAAATATAGGGTTATAGTATCATCTCCTCTAGGCAAATCGGACCATTGTTTCATATCGGTAGATTTTCGTCTTCCGTCACTGTAAAAAAAGATAAAGTCCTTAAAAGAACTGTGTGGCAATACGAGAAAGCCAATTGGGACGGACTGAATAATTTCTGTCGAAATTTCAATTGGTCATTGTGCTTTCTCGACGGAAACGTTGATGCTGATATGATATCTAACGTAATTCTCAACGGCATGAGAAATTTTTTTCCTCACAGAACAAAAAGTAGTGTAAAGAGGCGATTAGGGATCGAGAAAGTAGTTTTCGAAAATTTAAGGATAACCCTACTGTAGAAAACCGAAATTTGTTCAAACGGGTCAGAAATCTCTGTAATGCTCAAATACAAAGGGCTAAGTTTTTACATGACCAAAAAGTAAGGAAAAAATTACTATTGTGTCCAAAAGGAAGTCAAAACTTTTGGTCTTTTGTCAAGAACATTAAGAACTCGACCACGTTATCGGTCCCAACGCTCGTCTTCAATGACTCTCCGTATGTCCGTCGACAAAGCCAATTTGCTGGCAGCTCAATTTGCTGCCAAATCGACACTTCCTTATAGCATATTGGCTCCACCTGAGCTCGAGTCTGCAAATTCTTTGATGAAGCAGATATTTTTTCGAACTCGCTCGGTTGCGAGAGTCCTTAAAAATCTCAACATACACAAATCCGCTGGTCCTGATGGTATCCCCGCCGTTGTTCTGAAGAGGTGTTCTTCTACGCTGGCAAAAAGACTGCATAAACTTTTCCATCTTTCCTATTCTGCTGGGATTTTTCCGAGCAGATCGAAAACTGCATTTGTTCAGCCGGTCCCAAAAAAGGACGAATCTTCCTCCCCTTCCAATTACCGTCCAATTGCACAATTGCACTAACGTCTCTTCTTTCCAAGGTCATGGAAACGTTGATAAACCGTCAACTTATGAAATATCTTGAAGAACGAAAGCTTCTTAATGACCGTCAGTACGGCTTTTGTAGCAAACGGTCCACTGGTGATTTGATGGCTTATCTCAACGAAAAGTGTAACCAATCTTTACATTGTTTTGGAGAAAGTAAGATTATTGCGCTTGATATTTCTAAAGCATTTGATAGAGTTTGGCATCAGGCTCTTTTGTCGAAAATGCGTGCTTATGGTATCGATGAGTCCCTTCTTCGTTGGATTAGAAATTACCTTTCCGACCGTTCAATACAAGTTGTGTTGGATGGCTTCAAGTCTGACACCCACTTCATAAATGCTGGTATGCCCCAGGTCTCCGTTTTGTCTCCGACTCTCTCCCTCATTTTCATTAATGATGTCTTGTCTAAAACTTCTAATCCGCTTAACTGTTTTGCTGACGACTCGACCCTCAGCTTTTCATATTCGTTTCCAAATTCACGTCCCTGGTCTTCGGATGTGGAACTGGAACGGTTGCGTATGATAAGCTCATTGAATTCTGACCTTGAGAGCATTGTTTCATTTGGTTTTATGAACCGAGTAGAATTCAATGCTTCAAAAACTCAATGCTGTCTTTTGTCGTTGAAGCTTAACATTCCCCCATTCCCATTATCCATGAATGGTACCTGCATCGAAGAAACCGAAAAACTGTCAGTACTTGGTATGTGTGTAAACGATGATCTTCGTTGGAATGGACCACATATTTGAAGTCGCCAAAAATGCTGCTAAATGCTTAGGTTTCTTGAGACGATGCAGGAAGTTTTTCACCCCTTCTGATCTGGCCACAATTTATAAGACCTTCATCCGCCCAGTGCTGCTCAAACATCTTTGCACCTGATTGATAGGGTACAAAATAGAGCGTTAAAATTGATAGGTGATAGTTCAATTTTAGAATCGATTGATTCTCTTCAACATCGTCGAAACGTCACCTGCCTCACCCTCTTTTATCGCTTTTTTCACAAACAGTGCTCTAGTGAAATAGCCAGTTGCATTCCTCACTTGAAACAATTTAGCCGCAACACCCGCCTCGCTAGGAATGCTCATCAGTTTTACCTTGAGCCCAACTTCGGGCGTACAGTCAAGTATAGAGATTCATATTTTAGTCGCACCACCCGAATGTGGAATGCTCTACCTGACTGTGTTTTCCCCTGCATTACGATTCACAAAGGTTTCAAAGCAGCGTGCATCGGTGTCTCCTTTTAAATCCCCTCCTATTTTCCTAAATACTCGCACTGTGTTTTACAACATTAGGCGTGTTTTATCGAGATTCTATATGCACTTATGTTCACTTCTATCTCTCAGTAAGCTAACTGCACAACAGGGATGGTTGGTAAATTTCTTTTTTGGAACCCAGAGGCTGGCAGTCTTTGGGTTGTGTTCGTTCATATTTCTGATTTTCGACAACAGATTGAATAAGTCTGTCTCTTTACTTTTTGTGCACAGAAATTCACAATCTGTCATATTTTAAGGAGTGGTTGTAATATTCTTTCAGAAACTCTCTGAAAGAGCGTAATTGTTTTAAAAGTAAAGAAACGCCTTGAACAAAACATTCGCAGCAACGCAACGCTTCACACAGGTAAATTTTCGCAAAAACATGGCCATAACTACAAAAAAAAAATTGGGATTTGTTGTTTTTTTTTAATGTAAAGTTGTTAACAAATAGTGTAAGCTTCAAGCCTCATATATCATACGATGCAAATTATAACGGTTTAATCAGCCGATGCTTTTAAAGTGCAAACTTTAAATTGACAAATAGAGTTTATTCTGTGCTAAGAGTTTATTTTGGTGTTTATTTTTCTACTTTATTTGTGCGCTTTGGAAAATAATTTAACATGGATTCTGTTGCTAGTAGTATGGTAAAACAAATGCAATTTTTTTTTACAATATTTTAAGTTTGTAGTTAATTTTGGGACCAGTTAAGGCAATGTATTTTATAGGTATTTTTTTGTTTATCTTTAATAATGAAAATGTTACATTGATTGGCATTTTTTTGCAATCAAAATAGTCTTAAAATTTGCGTATGCATTTCCTTTAGTAGAAACAGTCAAAACATATTGCGACCTTTTGCGACTTTTTTAAATATTGGCTCTCAAAGATGATATGACAAGGCAATTTTTTTTCGTTTTTTAATATGAGCTTTTTATTTTTTCTCATTTATTTTTCACAAGAAATCAGCTTTCTGATTATTTAAAAAGTTGCACATCTCGAGACGTTAGTGAAAAAGTCAAGTTTTTGGCAGAAATGAAGCTCAAAAATCCCAAAACAAAGATATAAAGCACTTTCTTGTATAATAGGCTAAAAATATTTTTTTTTGTTAAAACCCACTGTTTTTAATATTATTACTTGATAATAAAACGAAATCAGGCCGAAAATAATTTTGGCCATGTTTTTGGGAAAATTTACCTGTGTGCGCTTGGAAAAACATCTGTTTGGCAGTTGTGGTATTTGTTTTGGCTGTGCACGATTTCTGACCACAGAAATTTTGGTGGCGGAAATTCGCAGGACGGGGAAATTTTTTTACTCTCTCGAGAGCACTCTCTTTTGTGCACTGCTACGAAAAATCGGAACGGGATTAAACTGACTTTCGCCGAATTTCGGTGCATTTCGTGCGAATTTTCAGTAAAGAAACACACCTTATGACTTCTGACCACAGAGGTGATACAAGAAGAGGCAAAACCACACACACACCACGGCATCTGTCCTCAAACTGACTTCACAAACACCACTTTATTTTCAGCTTTCAAAACCAGTTTGAATTCCGAAAACAAAGTGGTGTTAAGTCGGTGGTGGCAGGAGAAGCAATAGTTTTCCCTCTTGTTCAATATTCTTCTAAGCTTTTGACTTATATAATTCATAAGTCTCTTACTAAATTATGACTTTATGAGTTTTTAATTCACAAACTAGCAACTGAAATAAATACCTGCATTGAAATCTGAATCCTAGTTCGATTCGATTATCCGATCCTAAAAATAAAAATGAATCTTATTGAACACAGCTATTGCGAAAAAAAATTGAAGTGACATTTGTTTTGTTTATATCGAAAGTAAAAAGTGGAAATGCGGCAAATAAATTGAGAATCGAGAATTAAATTGAGAAAAATAGAAATGGAAAATAAAAGGTATGCATTTATATCCATCTGAATGCAAATTTTTAATGTTTCTTATCCTTAGAACAAGTGCAATGGGTACCAACTTCGAAAGTGAAAATTGAAAGTGACGTGCTAAATGAATATAAACCAAAAATCGTTTTATCGTAAGTGAACATAAGTGAATATAGAAAATTTTCGATAAAACACGCCTATTATAAGGGTATTCATAACCCCTTGATGTGCGCCTTAATTATATAAAAAAAAAGAAGAGGATTGACGGTGAGACCGTTTCTGGAGGCTGGTGCCAACCGAGAGCACGGCGACGTCGTCTGCATATGCTTGGGCATGAACGTAAGAACCATTGAGCATTACAAGTAGAGAGTCGATCAACATGCACCACAGAAGAGGAGATAAGACGCCACCTTGTGGACAGCCCTTATTCACTCCCGTTGCAACATATTGTCCACACTCCGCCTCAGCGATTACGGTTCTATTCACTAGCATTGTTTTAATCCACAACACTAATGACTCGTCCACACCGTGTTCTCTGGCAGCATTGCACATACCATCGAAGCTAGCATTGTCAAAAGCACCTTGAATGTCGATGAAAATGCCTACCGCAAATTCTTTCTTGTCAAGGGCGCATTCAATCCTGCTAATAAGATTTTTCCTCCTTGGTAAGCATGTTGCATCTGAGACAGAGGGTGTAATTGGAGTGAGGTCTTACGAATGTAAATCTCAACCATTCTCTCCAGCGTCTTAAGCAGGAAGGAGGTAAGACTAATGGGTCTAAGGCTCTTGGCGAGTGAGTAGTTTTGTTTACCAATTTTTGGTATGAAGGCGACTCTAACACTCTTCCATAGAGTTGGTATATACGCTAGGGCTTAACTACCAGTGAAAATATTTTTCAAAGTAGGAAGCAAAAGTTTTATACTTTCCTGCAACATAGCTGGGTAAACACCGTCAGTGCCAGGTGACTTGAAACTGTCAAAAGATGCCACTGCATATTTGATGGCTTCGTCGGTAACAATTAACGATGACGTGTACCAGCTAAGTCGAGTGGATTTATCGGATTCACCTTATCTAAGGGAAATAGATTGCTGTGGTCCGATTGATATCTGGTTTCCTGGAAAATGAGTTTCCAGCATAAGACTGAGTTTCTCTGCACTCGGACTCGGTATAGGAACTGTCTGATTTCCTGAGCGTTTCTAGTTTGTTTACCTTGCTCCTTTTAAGGGCTTTAGTAAGTCGACTAGTTTCACTGAGTGTTTCTATACTTTCACAGAATTCTTTGTAAGAGGCATTATTTGATCTTCGAATTAACCTTTTAAAGTACTTCTGTTTAGATCGATACAGGTTCCAGTCGACATCTGATTTAGTCTTGAGGGACTTATTCAGATTACTTCAGGTTTCCCTGCGAAGTTTCTGTAGTTCACTGTTCCACCACGGAACCATAGATCTACTAGGTAATTGTCTAGCTGGGCATGCCAGCTCGAAGCTACTTGTAAGGACACAATTCACTTCTAGAACTGCATCTTCCACTTTTTGTGATGTTGAGAGCTTAGGTAGAGTTTTGACGAAATTACCGAGCTCATCGTTGAAAAGTGTCCAGTTAGTTTTTCTGGGATTTCTTGTAACTAAAGGAGTGGGAACTACATTTGCTACATGGAATTGAATGTATCTGTGGTCTGAGAGTGACATGTCCAGCAACACTTTCCAGTTGGTAATCTCCTTGACATATCTGTTAGATAGTGTCAAGTCAATTACGTCCTGTCGTATAGCCGTAACAAAAAATGGCCTATTACCAACATTGTTAATGTCTTAGTCAGAAGACAGAATGTAACTAAGAAAATGGTTGCCTCTCATGTTGCATTTGACGCTGCCCAAAACTATGTTTTGAGCGTTAGCATCACAGCACATGATAAGCCCCAACTTCCAGTTTTCACAAGACTCCACCAAATCCACAACCTGTCTTAAAGGAGGGGGTAGAATGGAGTTCCAGCGAAAGTAAACTAAACTTTCCACTCACCGTTCGTTTAGTAGTTTATTATAGCCGCAACCAGGTCCTGACCACAGAAGTGATCAAGTTTAGTTGCTGCAAAAGAGCTCGGTATGATGAGACAGGTCCGGGGTAAGTCAGACCATTCGTCATAGAGAATATTGAACCCTCGTAGCCCTCCAATACCAAGAACTCGGCCCTTCCAGGCCCATGGCTCTTGGATTGCTACGAGGTGAGTTTTTGTATTCAACACGGAAAGCCTGCTACATAGGAGTGCAGTAGCAGCCTTAGAATGTTGAAGGTTTATCTGAATTATTATTATCATTGATAAATACTAGTAATCCATCCATAACTTTCACCGATTGGAATTAAATTGGAAATAAATCCTTCCAAGATGAAAATGCAGACTGGAGTCGTACCTAGCCTTGATGATAGCCACAGAAGCTTGATCCACTCCCACAACAAGGTAAGAACCGTCTTCACCATCCCGATTCCTAACCTTCTTGTGGTAATGAACTTTGAACTTTCCACTTCATAGTGTCGATACCATCATTCTGGGTAACGAGACGTTGTAGCACATCTTCAGTTTTCCTGATTTGCCACGGGATAAAGCAGATGGCTTTTGTTACAACCGGCACCCTGAAAATTTCAAAAGAGGAATTTAGGAGGGGCGGAATTTAAGGCACAGAGGCAGATAGCCAGTCAGCGGTCTGCTGATTAGACAACATCCCTCAGACAGGCTCTGCGTACTCTCTGCCATAGCCAGCTCCCACAGATGACATTCACAGTGCTTGCGCTCCGTGATGGTCATGCTGTTGTCATTGCCAGCCTTACCGATACGCACTTTGTTTAAATAAAAATGTACACCTTGTACTTGATAAAATGAACTGCCCTTTATTATTATTTCTTAAGTCTATTTATACTATTTTGCTTGCAAAGCAATTTATTATTATTTTCTTATTCTTTACACAATACCTATTCTGTCTAGTAATCAATTTCCATACAAACATTTAATTGACCTCAATATGTTTTATTGATATCTGAAAAGTTGCTTAAAAGGCAGAATATTAATTGTGTATTACTCATAAACAAGTTCCCGGCGAAAAAAAGGGAACTTATGTTTTAAATATTTTACATCTAAACTGCAGTCGTGTTAATGTGGTGTCGTATAGCGGTGAATCATATAATCCTGTAGCCAACTTCCGGGTATCATGTCTTCTTTGTTGAGGTAGCTAATAGCCCTGTTCACATTGTACAATTAGTTGGACAGACTTCGTTTGATGGAAGTTGGATGGTCTGATGTAGTTTGCGTTCACACTTATCTAGCTTGTCGTCCAACTTTATGTCCCATACCCTTCCACTCCATCCAACTTCTAGATTTTCAAAAATTTTTGAAAACCATCCAACAAGTTGGACAAGCGGTCGACTGAAGGGTTCACACTATCAAGCATTGGTTTGTCAAGCCTAAGTCAGTCCAACTAATTGTACAGTGTGAACAGGGCTAATAGTAGCAATCTCTGATCTTTGTCTTGGGCGGCATTTGTAGAGGTAGGTGATCGAAAATACAGCGATACAGATGAGAATACAAATAGCTCCTAAATACCAGTGCTGATGTTCCCATAGGTCCCAGTCATCGGCATCTAGTTCAGCTTCGAGTTCTGCTTTAGGTATAGCAGGACGAGGATCATGAGTGGGTTCTCCGATATGGCCAATATCGGGAGGAGACATTGAGTCTTCCAGCGAGAGATTTTTTATGTTAGTTTTGATTTTTTGAATATCTTTATTAGGTGGCATCACATCAAACTGGGAGCTGGAGATTCTGCAGCCTGGAAACCTCATAATATTGACTTTTCCAACGAGTGATGACTGTGTAGAGAGTAGCGTTGCACACAATAGATACTTTGTTCGCAATTGTTTGATATATGACAGCAAGATCACTCTGTAGTCGGTATATCTTATCAATTTGCTTTTTTTACTGATGTTGGATGGATATGTTGAAAAGCAAAAGGGAAGAGGGGTTTCTTAACATCTCTCTCCAGCAAGCACTTAGTGGTATTTCCTTAACACTGTCGTAGATTCCGTAGCCTAGATCGATGGCTTGAATTGGATCGAAGGAAGTATTATTGTCGCTACAGAGCACGATTTCTTGAACGAATTCTCCACGGTCGAAAAGAACGGAATGATCCTCAGCGTTTGGAACTCTTATAAATGCAATTTTAGAAAAAAATCTTGTTTGGACTAGAGGAATATTGAAGGTCACGATAACCATATTATTGCGGATGGTCGTCTTAGTCGTGTTTAAAGTGAATAGTGAAGCTGCGTTTGATATAGCTGGGAGCCTGCAAAAGTTCAAACCATTGTCTAACTTGGTGACATACGTCTGTAGAGCTTCAACGGGTCGGATGGAGACGATGTTTTGATGATTTGCCTGGAAAGCGCTGAAAAAAATTTGAATGCTAGCTCGATAATCATTCATTTGATCTTGAAGCCGTAGTTGCTGCTGCTCTCCAACTAAAGCATGGAGTTTCCCATCAACAGACTTATGTTCTAGGTTGTTTATGTCTGCCATGAGCCGGGAAGCGTCTAATATCCTTTTTATTTTAGTGTCCATTTGCTCGATTTTATGTTCCAATTGGTTATTTTCTACAGCCTGATATGCAATGCCGGCAGTCAAGAGTATTTGGGGAGCATATTTGACTACTCCTTTTAAAGCAAGAGAGCCAATGGAACGTTTGGTTCGTTCACTGAAGTAGCTTGCAACTATGCCTTCCTTAATCGTTATGGCCTCACGTATAAGAGTTTCTTCCAGGGAACGGCAGTGCTGATACAATTTTAAGTAAGTGCCGTTTTGATATTGTAGGCAATGATTGTAAAATTCTGTCACATGATTTTCGATGGAAATCATATCGGCCGTAAAGTTCAAAGAGGTTTCGACTGAGAACTCCAAGTCGGAGTATTTAATAAAAGTGATCGGTGAGTATGGATTCCAGTAGTGAGCGTTTGGATTTCTAGGGCTTTTGTTATCGGGTTAATGAGAGCCATCCAACATAAAAGAACTCGGGTTAACAGTGAAGTGGTGCTTACATGCTCTCGACTGCTTCGACGAACGATTGGCTCATGGGGAGCATCTTCTGGGAAAAGGGGAACCAAGCGATTTGTTGCGCGATGTACTGCATCCCGTTTGGTGGTCTTGACATCAACTTTACATCTCCTTTAGTTTCAGGATAGCATTCAATAATTCGACCCATTTTCCAATCGGCAGGAGTAATACTTGGTTCTTGTAGTAGTACTAGATCCCCTATGTCGAGTGTACGAGCTGGGAATCTCCATTTATTTCTCTTCTGCAATTGATGTAGGTACTCTTGGTGAAAACGCTCCCAGAACTGTTGTTGAAGTTGTTTCACTTGTAGCCAGCGCTTTGTGATTGGGACAGCAGTTGATAAACTTGCATCGATTGCAGAGTTTCTGAAGCTTCGTTGTGTGATGAAATGGAAAGGTGTAAGTGCAAGTGCATCTTCTACTTCCGTTGATTCTGGATGCAATGTCCAACTATTCAAGATTCCTTCAATCCGACAAAATAATGAGTTGAATTATTCCTACGTCAGATTGGTTATATTATCCATTTTCCTCATAAGAAGTTTCATGGATTTGATAGCAGCCTCCCAAAGTCCACCAAAGTTAGGACTGTAAGGTGGATTGAACTTCCAAACAATCTCCTGGATCGCTAGTCTTTTCTTGCAGTTTTTGGTAGCCTTAACCCATTCTTGGTTGATCTTCCTTTTTGCTCCAACGAAATTTGTACCATTATCCGAGAGGACCAGGGATGGCCAGCACCGTCTATTCGCGAAGCGTGTAAAGGCTGCTAGGAACATATCCGTACTGAGATTCGAGCAAATTTCTAAGTGAACGGCTTTGGTAACTAAACAGACAAAGACAAAAACAGACCGTCACCCAAACTTTTATGATTCTATCGAATCGTATTGCGCTTGCTTTGATGGAGAAAGGGCCACACAAGTCGACTCCGATTTTACTAAACGGTGGTTATCCGTTCTGCGGATAGGTCTCCCATAATCGGCTGGACAGTTTGCGCCTTCCATCGAATTCATAATGGACAACTTCGAATACATTTCTTGATTCGTGATTTTATAGCAGGAATCCAGAATTCTTCTCTTATTAAGTGTCCAGTTAGTGAATTTCCGCAGTGGTTCTTTTTTTTATAATTAACGCGCACATCAAGGGGTTATGACTACCCTTATAACTAAATTAAACACAGTGCGAGTATTTAGGAAAATAGGAGAGGATTTGAAAGGAGACATCGATGCACGTTGCTTTTGAACTTTTGTGAATCGTAATGCAGGGGAAAAACAGGGCCAGGTAGAGCATTCCACATTCGGGTGATGCGACTAAAATATGAATCTCTATACTTGACTGTACGCCCGAAGTTGGGCTCAAGGTAAAACTGATGAGCATTTCTAGTGAGGTGGGTGTTGCGGCTAAATTGTTTCAGGGGAGGAATGCAACTGGCTATTTCACTAGAGCACTGTTTATAGAAAAAGCGAAAAAAGAGAGTGAGACAGGTAACGTTTCGTCGATGTTCAAGACAATCAATCGATTCTACGATTGAACTGTCACCTATCAATTTTAACAGTGTTTAGTTTAGTTTAGTTTGGTTTAGTTTTGTTTAGTTTATTTTGTCAATTAGAGTAACTCTTATAGATTAGAATACAAAAAGTGAATAAATTATAAATTAAAATTATTATACAATGAATAAGAGTTTAAAAGCAAAGAATTGAGAATTTCTTAAGAAAGATTAGCTAATATAAGAACAAGTTTATTTTTGAACGCCTCTCTTGAACAATTTTCAAAAAAATCTATTAAATTACAAACTGAGTTTGCCTCCTTGATGCACCTTGTTAATGGTTCATTGCAACCATAATTTGTTCTATGAAAAAGTATAAGAAACGGATCACTTGCCTTATATTTCTTGGGGGGATACGAAAACCTAATTCATTTAAAAGAAATTAACACTTTATACGAAAACTAAGAATGTCCTGAACAAACATAATCGAGAAATATTTTCTTCT
Organism: Melanostoma scalare; assembly: GCA_949752695.1. Lineage (NCBI taxonomy): Eukaryota > Metazoa > Arthropoda > Insecta > Diptera > Syrphidae > Melanostoma > Melanostoma scalare. Next base: position 1,155,678 of record OX456987.1, read on the forward strand.
TATGCTGAGAGATTGCATTCCCATTAATAAGCACCTAGCATTATAACAAGGGATTTCACTATTCCAACTGAGTTTAAAGATAGCGTACCTAGTGAATCCCTTTTGAACTCTTTCTATTCTATCTGACGCATTAAAATAAAAAGGATTCCAAACAATGAAACAATACTCTAAAACGGATCGAACTAATGCAAAGTAAAGTGCTTTTGAAGTAAAGATGTCAGAAAACTACCGAGCGTTTCTTTTAATAAAGTCTAGCATCGAATTGCTTTTGCTAATAACACTGTGTGACACGATTTTTCTAACATGAATAAAATTACGTGTTTTGAGTTCCTTATTCCATTGCTGAAAACATTGTCTAATAATATGGGTGTCTAACACGTCACGTTTCTAAGTAATAGTGTCAATACTATTTGCGTGTGCCCTCGTAAAAAACAAAAGATCGAACGTCGTTATTGATCCAATCCGGATCTGATCATGATAATAAAACAGCTTTAGATCATCATATTTTTTTATTATTTCAAGTTGGTAGCTGTGTGGAATTCGTTTTTTCAAATGACATTTCAAACGAGTTGCAGAGTTGCCCTACGAACATATTTTTAGTGAATGACTAATTACAAAAATTCAAAACGATGGGGTGCAGAATGTCTTTAAAAATACATTTCTTGCATTCCCATTTCGATTTTTTCCCACCTAATCTTGGAGTGGTAAGTGAAGAACAAGGTGAACGCATTCACCAGGACATTAAACAGATAGAAGAGCGTTATCAAGGAAGATGAAATGCTAAAATGTTAGCAGACTACTGCTGGTTTGGTAAAAATTTTTTCATCATTTTCGTTTTGGAATATTTGGCTCATTTCTTCTTCACTTGTAAATATACATAACATTTTTTTTAATTAATAAAATTAAGTAAAAAATATAATATACAATTTTGAAACTGTCTTTATTTATTTACAAGGTGTGCCAGCGGCTTCGTCCGCAAGAATTGGCATAACTTTTCAATTTATCAACCGATTGACATGAAATAAAAACTAAATGTTAAGTTAAGCTTACCACAATATATTATATATTAAATTCTATCTAGATAGGATAAGACGTTTCTGAGATTAGCGTGCACAAACAAACAAACTGTTACGCTTTTATTATATGTATAGAAGATATAGATATAGATAGATAGTACATCAATTTACATATCATAACTTTAAAACGATACGTGTTACAAAAAATCTGTTTACGTTTTTGAGTTTAGCAGGTCTTTTTTGATAAAAAAAATAGCTGTTTCATTAAATGTTAGAGCACAAAAACAAAAATTTGTCACACAGTGTAATTAGATCCATATGAGGTTTAAAGGATAATTTTTCGTCAAGAATTACACCAAAATCTTTTTTCTGACGGAGGCTTTCCAAGATAATATCTTTCAAATTATAATTATAATCAAAACAGACCTTTTTTCTAAAACATGTTAACACTTGACACTTGGTTACATTTAGATGAAGAGAATTTGCATCGCACCATCGTGAAAGCCTAAGAAAATCATTCTGAAGAAGTATGCAGTCGTGTATGGATTCAATCTTTTTAAAGAGCTTTAAATCGTCAGCATAAAGAAGGCAATGCGAGTTATTGAATATATCAGATATATCATTAATGAATAAAAGAAATAGCAATGGTCCAATGTGACTTCCCTGTGGAACTCCCGATGGCACATAGATAGGATCGGAAAAATGTTTATCAATTTTTACGATCTGAAGACGCCCAGTTAAGTAAGATTCAATCCATTTTAGTAAATTAGAATGGAAACCAAGACAAGCGAGTTTATGAACTAGGATTGTATGTTTCACTCTGTCAAATGCTTTGGCAAAGTCTGTGAAAATTATATCTGTTTGCGAGTTATTTTCGAAATTAGAGATAACAGAGTTGACAAAGATGGACAAATTAGTAGCCGTTGATCTGCCAGGCATAAAACCATGTTGAGAGACTGATATGTGCTCTCGGACAACGAAAAGGATTTTTTCACCTACGATTTTCTCAAAACTTTTTGGAATTGTAGAGATTTTGCAAATGGGCCTATAATTGGAAACAATTTGTCTAGAACCTGCCTTAAAAATAGGTGTAAGAAACGAAACTTTCTATTCACTCAGAAACAAACCATTCTCCAATGATCGGTTAAATAAAATCGAAAGTGGTTCGGCAATAGAATTTGCTGCATTTTTAAGAAATCGGGATGAGAATCCATCCGGCCCAGCTGATTTCGAAGTATCGGTTTGCTTTAAAGCATCTAAGATTTCATCTGCGTTTATTCGAAGGGAACCCAAACCAAATCTCTCGGATACATCCGGAAGATTTTGAGAGTGCAACTCATGACTATAAACTGATTCAAAGTATTTAGCAAATGAATTACATATTTCTGGTAAATTACTTGAAGAAGTGTCTAGGTGAGTCATACATTTTGGAAGACCTGTATTTTTTCGCTTAGATTTAATAAATTTCCAGAAATGGCCACTATCGGTTTTTATTTTATTCTCAGTTGAAGTAATATAATTCCTGTATAAAACTGTATTAAGGTATGCAAACTCTCGATGCAACATTAAATATGTATTTAGCAGATTTTGATTACTTTTATTGAATTTGTATCTCTTATATGCTTTATTTTTCTGGTTTTTAAGACGTGACAACCTTTTACTAAACCAAATTGGATTTGAATTATACGATATTGTTTTTTTAGGAACAAATCGTTCAATTGTGCAATTAATAACACTTTTTAAGTCATTGTACGCAAGACTTAAATCAGGTTGATTCATAATATTCCCCCAAGGGAGCGAGGCTAGATGAGCGTTAGAAAACATCAAAGTCAGCATTCTCAAAACAATGAACAAGTTTTAAATTTTTCGAACTATTCTTTTTGAAATAACTATATAAACTAAGACTACCCACCAAGGCACAATGAAAGAATGAGTTCTGGAGCATTGGTAGCAAACATTTTTCAATTGCAACTTTGAATTGCTTATCGACAAAAATTAAATCAAGTATCCGACCCTGATCATTTTTACAATCACTTGTTTGAATAATATCAAATTGACTAAAAAAATCCACTACCAATGCTTCTGTCTCAGTAGTTATATCGAAAGGAACTAAATATTTTTCTCATTATCAAAAGTCCAATTAATATATCACCTAAATTGAAATCACCAGCCTAAAAAACATGCTGGAGATTGGAGAGATTTTCAAGAATATCCTTACAATTGCTTAGATGTATATCATATAGTTCAATAGAACTTCTTGGTGGTATATAACTGCACATAATAAAAAGTTCTTCATTATTGCACAACAAAACATTAATAATTGACGGCGTCACTGGTTTTTTTCTGTGTTGGTTTATGTGTAAATTAGCTCCGATTATTTTTTCATTTTTTTGATAGTTAACCTTTTATTTAATTGTGTTCCTTATCAGTTTTTTCTTTAATAACAGCCTGTTAATTCTTACTAATAATTCATTGTATAGTGTTGTGTCTATTTAGCATTTATGCTTTCGTGAAGTTATTTGTTAAATTATTCTTGGTAAGCCATTGCTTGTGTAATAAACTTTCCTACATACCTACATTTTCCTACTCCAATCTCTCTTAGATCGTAGTTTACCACTAATCTGAGTGTTATCCACTAGCTAAAAAAAAAAATAAACAAAAATTACTCTTGAGTGTTTTTCTCTTTATTCATTTTATATTTTGTTCACAATTTACACGTTTACCTCCTTTATTCAATAAATATTAATTTTTTTTATCATAATTTTACACGTTCTTTTTCAATATATTCTTCAGCGCAGGTGCTAGGAGCTTCGACTTTGAATCTCAATAACTCAGGATCAATCCCGGTACTTCCCTTGAAAATTTTTTTATTTTTTTTTTATTTTTTTTTCTTTCTTTTTTTATTTTTTCTGCTATTTTCATTTTGATTTGTTCAAAAATTTTTAAATTAGAAAATGAATTGCGCAGCAGACAAGTGCATTGATAGCTCCAACAACAACCCCCTTTTTGCCTGCTTTGGCCCATGTGGCAAAGCATTCCATGCAAAATGTGGTGGTTCTACGAGTGCTTTCATTGAAAAAGTTACTGCATCGAAAATCGCTTTTTGGTACTGCAGCAACTGTAGAAAAATTTCTCTTTCTCAATTAGCCTTCAAGTTAGAATCATTTAATAATGATATAACAAAAATATCAAAGGGTATTAATGAAATTTCAAGCTGTTTTAATATAGCAGTTGCTAATGTCAACTCATTCTCGAGCGCCCAGTACTCGGTAGATATTTCTACCTCTACTGACGACTTAGACTTTCAACTTCCTCCTATTCCTTCTAATTCCTACCAATCTTTAAAATCTAGTAAGGGTTTGAAGAAAAAACAGGACAGCGTGTCCTCTGTAATTGTTGGTACGAAACGAAGTGGTTTGCGAAGCAATGTAGCTACACCTCTTAAATCAAATGTGACTGAAATACTCAACTTAAGCTCTTCTGTTCAGCCTAATCCGATTGAGCCTTATAATTCAAACACGACTGAAATAGTCACTTTAAGCTCTCCAAACTCACCTAATCCAATCGAATCTGTCGCCCCTATGGTTTCGAACAATGAGGCTATTATAATATCTGATCATGATAGACCCCCACGGTTTGTGGAATCAGTGCCTAAACCAAAGACTATATTTATATCTCGTCTCAAATCAGATACTACTCCAGAAGACATAATTTTCCACCTTAAAACTAATAAATGCATCACAAACGATTCGTTTGTTAGGTGTAATAAAATAAGTAAGCCTAACAACTATGTGGCTTCTTTTAAGATTATTGTTTCTCCAACGTTTTTTGACCCTATTTGCAACCCTCAGATTTGGCCGGCTGATACTCTTATTGAAGAATTTTCAGCTCGTCATAGTAAAAGTACCGTCAATAAGGGACCAAAAAACTTGAAAGTATCTCCCTCTTCTACCAAAATGTAAGAGGGCTTCACAGTAAAACTGCTAATCTCTATAACAACTCCCAAGCATTCTCTCATGACATTTTTGCTCTGACTGAAACTTGGCTTAACTCTGCCATTTTAGATACTGAATTGTTTGACCACCAGTACTTAGTATATAGAAAAGATCGTACCTACAATAAACCCTCGGAAGTTGGAGGTGGCGTACTTACTGCTGTTCGTAGCAAATACATGTCTTCTCTTATAACCTTTCCATTTGATTTAACTGTAAATGTATTATGTGTCAAAGTCACAATCAAATCAAAAATTGTTTATATCATAAATACATATATTCCACCAAAGAGCTCTGCTTCATCTTATAAAGAATTAACGTTAGTTTTAGATTATATTAATGAATTGCTGTGCGTTGAAAATTATGTATTGTTCTTAGGTGACTTTAATTTACCTTATATTCAATGGTTACCATCTTCAGATGAAACCTATTTTAAACCATCTTTGACTTCACCTCAACAGGAATTAATGTTGTTGGATAATTTAACATCAACCGACTTACGGCAAGTAAGCTGTATCAAAAACTCTAAAAATCGAATTCTCGATTTGGTCTTCTCTTCAGACTCTGTTAGTACCGTTGTTATTGAATCTAGTTTCGGTATTACTGATCCTAGCCTTGATGAAACTAACATAGATGACTACCACCCACCTCTTAATATTTTTCTTGACTTGAGTGGTGAAATCCACACTAATAGTAACTCTCATGATTGTTCCTATGTTTTTGACTACCGCAAAGCTGATTTCGATTTGCTCTGTGGTGAATTAATTATGTCTGGTATCGAAAACATATCAGTTTTTACCAATATTGACGAAGCTGTTAGCAGCTTTTATTTGATTCTCTATAGATGTATAGAAAAATCAATTCCTAAAAAAATTTTTAAAAATTCTGACTCCAACCATCCATGATATACTAAAGAGTTGAAAATCTTAAGAAATAAAAGAAATAAAGCTTGGAACACTTATATTAAAACTCATTCCGTTTCCGACTATGAGTTTTACGTTTTTCTTTTTGAAGAATTTAAAACACTTTCTAAAAATCTTTATTCAAATTATATTGACCGAATGGGATACTCTTTTAAAAAGGATCCAAAAACGTTCTGGCAGTTTGTTAACTCAAAGAAAAAATCAGATGGCTATCCAGCTAGTTTTGTTTATGAGAACTGTTCTTATGAGAACATCTCTGATATTTGTAATGCATTTGCTGACCAGTTTCGCAGCTCATTTTGTGATACTACTCTTGACATTGATGCTGATTTCTTCAGTTATCTTCGCAACTGTAATCAAGTATGCTTTAATAACATTGTTATTGAAATTGATAAACTTTTTTGGAGTCTTGAAACCTTAAATGACGATTTTTCTTCCGGGCCGGATGGCATTCCTCCCATTGTACTAAAAAAATGTAGGTCATGCTTAGCATACCCGTTACAATATTTGTTCTTACTTTCTTTGAAATCTAGTAAATTCCCTCTTCTTTGGAAAAGATCATTTATCACTCCAGTTTTTAAGAAAGGGGACAAATGTGATATAAAAAACTATAGACCCATTGCCAAACTTTCTAGCATTCCTAAACTATTTGAAAAACTAGTATGTGAACAGCTGGCTTTCAGTGTAAAAAACGTTATTTGCACACAGCAATACGGTTTCGTCAAAAATAGATCGACTGTCACAAACCTGCTATGCTTTCTTCAAAAATGTTCTTTAGCACTAGAAAATGGTAATGAGCTCGATTGCATCTACACGGATTTTTCTAAAGCTTTCGATCAACTTTCACACAATATTATTCTGTTCAAACTAAAGGCAATGGGCTTCCCACCTGTGTTCACTGATTGGGTACTTTCTTATCTATCTATGAGATCATACCAAGTAAAGTTCCGTAATATCCTTTCCCACCCTTTTAATGCTGGCTCAGGTGTACCTCAGGGAAGTCATTTAGGACCTCTTCTATTTATTTTAGCTATCAATGATGTTGCGTCTTGCATTTCCTTCAGTGAAATATTAATTTTTGCTGATGATATGAAAATTTTTAAAAAGATAACTGGTTCGCTTGATCGCTCTCATCTCCAATCCGATGTTAATCATTTTGCAGTTTGGTGTTTTAAAAACGGGCTCAACCTAAACCCCAATAAATGCCAAAGCATGACTTTCTCTAAAAAGAAGGAACCTAGCAACCCAAGTTATTCTATTTCCAATAATATTTTGAGTCAAGTGAAATGTTTTAAGGATCTTGGCGTGTATTTTAGTTTCAATATGGACTTTACTCAACATGTCAACTACATCGTTAGTAAGGCCAATAGTATGCTTGGTTTTATGAAAAGATGGTCAAAAGAGTTTCAAGACCCATATGTTACCCTTGCTCTATACAATTGTTTAGTACGACCTCATCTAGAGTATGCTTCTCAAGTGTGGTCCCCTTTTTATGAAATACACAGCTCAAGAATTGAATCAGTACAACATAAATTCATAAGATTCGCTCTTAAAGGGCTTCCGTGGGTAAACCCTTATGATTTACCACCATATGAGCACAGAATCCAATTATTACATATGCAACTTCTTTCTCAAAGGCGTACCATTAATGATCTGGTGTTTTTTCATCAACTTATTACCGGACATATCGATGCACCTGAGTTACTTTCTTGTGTTCAATTCAACTTTCGAGGCGGATCTTACCACCTACGCAACTTAGTTTTAATATACTGCCCTTACCATAGAACGAATTATGGCATGAATGAGCCATTGACTCGTATGGGTAGACTTTTTAATCTTAACTCGTGTTTAATTGATTTCAACTTAAGTAAATCTAGTCTAAAAGATTTGTTAAAAACCAGTGCTCCACTTTCTTAAGTTTAGTTTGCATGTTTGCATGTTTCAATTAATTTTAGTTTATATATCACATTTTGTATGTTTTTGTTTATTATATCACATTTTGTATGTCTTGTTTATTTTATAGTGTACTTTATTGAAGATGATTTTGTAGTATTTATTTGAAAGTTCTTGTTATATTGTCTTTTTTTTTGTTTTTACTATTCTTACGTTCTCTATGTGCTGGTGTTGGTGTTATACTAACACTTGCATTCATGATGAAGAGCGTATATAAGTATGTACATATGAGCTTGTTCTAAGCTCAGTACTACTTAGTCTCTGAAATGCAAAAATTAATTGTTCAATATCAAAAGTAGTCTGAAAGGAAGGTGAGTCAGATACTAAAGCTACATGTTTACAAGCAAAACTCGATTTTACAGCTATCAAAACTCCCCCTCCACGTTCTTTCCCAGTTATATATGTGGAAATCTGTCTTTCCTAAATACATTAAAAGAAGAATTACAAATTTCAGTAGTAAGAAAATTATCGTTTAACCATGTTTCAGTAAAAATAACAATATCATATAGCTCAGAAGAAAGTGGCAAGAATAATTGATCTAATTTGGTTCTTACAACACCAACATTTTGATAATAAATAGATAAATTATATAAATTCGATGAAGTTGATACGGCGGCGGCGACGCCGACGGCCCTAGGTACATCACTTGTTTTCGATACAGTACCGCCATAAGAGTCATCACCGAAGAGATTTAAGTATCGGCTAGAGTTATCGAGGCTGCTTTGTTGTTTTTTGAATACTCGATAAAATGTTTGACCCTAACACCGTAAGGCCAAATAGCTGAATCATTCAAAAGAACTTCTAAGTGTTCGGATGGTACACACATTTTAAAATTGACGAATTTTATGTCTTCCAACGACATTCCTTTCCTGATCAGCTTGAAATATTTAAAAACATTTGCTGGAATGCCAGTCTTAGAAGCAATGTATTTAACGATGTCATCAGGCTCCATATAATGATGGAATTTAGATATATGTATCCATTTCGATTTGTAAACAACATTCAATCTAGAGTTAAAATCAGCACCAACCAAAACAGGATGACTTTTTTGATCATTCTTATTTTTGAAGTTTAGAGGTATATCTGCTACAGCCAACTGGAGGGCAGCATCAGCTTCATGATTAGGCACAGCAACATCAACATCGACATGTAAAACCTCAGCGTTGACGTCAACATAAGCAGCAGCAAAACTAAAAGCAGAATTTGCAGCATCAACACCATCTTGACTAACAACTTCGTCAGCAACAACAACCGAAGCAACACCAACATCCGAATCATTCACAACGACATCACCTTCACAGTTGGCATCAGTAATTTCTGATCTATCAGAAAGGGAATGAGAGCATGTTGCAGTTGATTCTTCTAAATTGATCACAAACTCGCCGCTCTGATTAGAAGAGTGGGGACTGATTGGAGTATTATCTTTAGTTGTAGTTGTTATTTTAGATTTTGATGACAAAACCGGTTTTTTCAGGCTGGAAGAGTTTTTTTTCACGTTGATTTTATTACGAAACGATGGTAATGGTGAGGGAGTTGAGCCAAGTTTAAGAGAATGCATAGGTGAGGAAGAAAGTTTATTAATTGCGGGACAAGCAGAATATTGACTTTCTTGAAGGTGCACTAACTGATGATTTTTGCATTGATCATTAGATTTAAGCTGCTTGGTTTGGGAGCGGGGGTTTAACCGATGCAACTCTACTTCCACTGACAATTGAAGAGAGTTTTGAAAATTCAGAGTAATTATCGGAGAAAAACACAAATAAGTCAATAACTTTTGATATACTCGATAACAAATTATGTTTTTTGCAAGTGTTGGTGATCTATGTATGTTTGACGTACTATTAGATCAACTAAGTGACATTTGGTTAGCAATATTGGATGCTTATGACTTTCCGGGAGGTTAGCAAAAGAAATCTTTCCCCCAACGCGAAGGATGTTGTCGCCTGGAGCAAACATTGGAGTTAGGGATATCATCCAGGTTTTTTTCGGTAAAGTTTTCGATTTTTTGAAGTGTTCTATTTCGTTTTTAAAAGAAAGACGTTGCTGGAATAGGATGATTTTTGTCTTAGCATTGGTTATTTCTTCAGCTGAGATAGGACCGCTCTCACGTATTTGCTTTTTTCTTGCCCATCGAAGGCAATAGGCGGTCACTCTTAGTAAGCGCTTGAAACAGGAGAACCTTTCAATAAAGATTTCTTCATCAACCAAGTTTTGTGTCACATGCGTCATGGTTATTTGCATATTCCCTAAAGATATAAAGATGAGATGAAGAACTGCTGAGTTATTAGCAGACCATTTTGTCAGCGTCAGTTTTTCGGTCTCCAGGGTTGATTGATTTGTTCTTGGCATTCCTTGATGCTGTCGGCTCCATGAAACAGATCGTTCATATAAATAGAATTGATAATGAGAAATTACTTCAGAGCAACAAACAACCTATAACATACAACTTGGAAGAAAAATAAACGAAATTATAAACACCACTTACACTTCAGAAAATATTCAAAACATTTATGATATCTTCGAAACTATCATAAAAACTTCAGCAAAGGACACTATAATGAAACCAAAGAACACCAAAGTCGAGAAAATCTCACAGAACACAAAAATAATGATAAACAAAAGAGAAGAATTGAGAGCAAAAACCAATCTGACAGCACATGAAACACAAGAACTGAAAGAATTAAGAAAAACAATTAAATTACAGTCAAAAACAGATATCCAAAACTACAACGAATCGAAGGTGAGACATATTAAAAAATACATAATCAATAAAAAAGACAAAACAATTTTTGTGTGATGATGGAAAAGAATGGATCATTTCTATAAAAAATGATACAAAAAGACTCACCAAAAGGATAGATATAAATAAAACAGCTACAGATTTCTTTGAATCCCTGTTTTCATCAACAAACAATGAAGCAGACAACAACAACATTTTCCTAGAAAACAACTTTGATGACGATTCGATACTTTTCAATGAAATAGAAATCACACACTGCATCGACGAATTGGGACAAGAGAAAAGTTCAGGCAGTGATGGTATCGAGGCAGAAATTTTAAAATTCGGAAAACAAACTGTCACACCATTTCTGACAAAACTTTTCAACGCCATTCTTAAAACTCAACAGAAACCAAAACAATGGAAACAAAGCATCATAACATTATTACATAAAAAAGGAGACAAAGAAGATATAAATAATTACAGACTAATCAGCTTAATATCGACAGTGTATAAACTTTTCTCAAAAGCATTATACAAAAAATAAAAAATATCACTAAATGACAAACAGCCAAGAGAGCAAGCCGGATTTAGAGAAGGATTTTCAACTACTGACCACTTACAGACCATTAACCAACTAATAGAAAAATTTAATGAGTAAAAGAAACCTCTCTATCTTTTATTCATTGACTTTAGTAAAGCTTTTGATACGATAGAACATAAAAGCATTTGGGCAGCACTGACGAATCAAAATATCAATCCAATATTTGTTCAGACAATCAAAAACATTTATAACAACAATACTGCAAAAATTAAAACAGACAAAATGGGACGAGAATTTAACATTAAAAGGGGAGTACGACAAGGAGACCCAATTTCTCCACCACTTTTCTCAGCGGTACTAGAAGAAATATTTTGTCAACTTGACTGGAAAAATAAATTTGGATTAAATATATGGGGAGAGAAATTGAACAATCTTAGATTTGCAGATGACATTGTTCTTCTATCAGACAAACCAGAGGACTTAGAAAAAATGGTGAACAAACTTGCAGATGAATGTAAAATCCGCGGACTCTTATTAAATCTTACCAAAACTAAAGCCATGACTAATCATATAAGAAAGGAAATCCTGCTTCAAAATAATAAAATAGAGTATACTGATGACTACATTTATTTAGGACAACTGAAATCATTTGATAACCAGGAAGAAAAGGAAATAAATCGAAGAATATCTAATAGCTGGAGACAATTTTGGAACGTTAAACAGATTCTAGATGCAAAAATTGGAAAAGACACACAAAAATACATCATAGATTCAACAATACTTCCTGTAATGACATACGGTTTACAAACAATGGGACTAACATCGAATTCTATTGAAAAATTAAGAATCTGTCAATGTAAAATGGAAAGAAAACTACTTAATATAAGGACTATTCAAAAAATTAAGAACGAAGAAATAAGAAGAAGAACTAACATAACAGACGGAACTCAAAAAATAAAACAACTTAAATGGAGCTGGGCCGGTCACATTTCGAGAATCCAAGACAACAGATGGACAAAAATTTTAACAAGATGGACCCCACCAGACGAAATTAGACCTAGAGGTAGACCAAAGAAGAGATGGGAAGACGATCTTAAACAATTCAACAACAACTGGTATAATGACGGAAAGAATAGAAATCTAAGGGCAGCAATGGGGGAGGCTTACGCCAGATCGACATAAACTATCCAACTTATGTATTAACTTGAAAAACATTACTTAACTTAACTTTGAATATATGTAAAAACTTTTAAAAATTATATTAATTTAAATAATGTAAACGAAATCATTAACTATATATGTACAAACAATTTTTAGTTTTTAATTGGCAAATAAAGCTTTTAATAATAATAATAATAATATAATAATAATATTGATAATGATATCCTTGGTCTTAAGATCTGGTGCGTTATCATCGGTAATCTGGTGGATTGTTCGGATTGCTTGCCATGGTGCACAGTCAACGCCGTACGTCACAGTGTTTAGCCAAAACTCACCCAATGGTTGTGTTTTGTTGGGGCGTCAGAGGATCCGAAATCTATCTCGATCGGCTTGAGGTATGAGAAATTGTCGAAACATTTGTTGCATGTCACTGGTGTAATCAAATTTGTATTGCCTATTTTGATGGATTATATCGAAAATATGACACCGCAATTTTGGACCTGGCTGGATAAGTTGATCTAGAGAGATCCCGTTGCTAGACGGTGCACTGGCATTGAAAACGTTCCTCAATTTAGTAGTGAGCGCATCTTTTCGGAATTCGGATGATGCTAATATATGGTATATAGAAGGCGTTTCCGGTTTCGTCTCGCTGCTTTTCAATAGGAATTGGCGACATGTGATTTGAGGAGAGATAGTCTTCCATAAAATCGTTTGACATTTTTTTATGGATTTCGTTTTGCTCCCAACGTCTTTCTTGTCCAATATAGAATTTTATTGCGCTCCGGTAAGAATTTCCTAATCCTGGTGCGTCAACTTTCCAAGGGATTGGGACGATATATCGGCCATCTTCGATTCGAGATTGTTTTTTGATGAAAAGGTTTTCGCAATTTGAACTCTCGACTTTACCGGTAAGGGGTAAGTCCCAGAAATTTAGAAGGTTAGGTTTGTCTCAAGCTCTGAGAGAGTTGTAAGGGTAGAAATTCGTTTTGCCATTTTTCCATTTCACGGGTCTCCAGACACAATCCACCCACCGAGGTAGGTATTTTGAAGCAACAATCCATCTTTCTTCTCCAGACCTTGACATAGCACTGTAGAATATACAGGGCCACCTAGTTATAATGGGATGTGGGCTGGTTTGCTAAAGTGTGGATCTGCGAGCGGCTTATCAAAGGACGATTTCCAGGCGTTGTGACTAGACATACTTGGAAGTGATCTGGTAACTCGTTTGACTACCAGCGCCTTTATATTCAAAATTGGTAGATCTGGGTGATGCAGCTTCAGTTTTATGTTGGCAATGAAGCGGACTGTTCCAATTTCTCCTCCCACTCCCAAGATTTTGACAAGTGCTCGTTTTTTTTGGTAATCTGAGTTTCTGAACCAAATCTTCTGTTATATAATTGGGTTGGCTTCGCTTCCTTGATTTAGCAAACAACGGACTGGAACATTATCATTATTTACTAGGAATGTTGCAATAGCCGTTGGCAATAACACACCAGAATAGGCATCGGACTCATTATCACGAAGGAAGGCTTCTCTGTTCGGTGAACTCAGGAACTTTGGGCAGTCGATTATTGTATGTTGTTCTGTGCAAATGAAACACTTCTTCGGTGGTTCAGTGGTAGAATGCTCGCCTGCCACCTTTGTTATATTAGTGTATGCTTTATTGGGTTGTAGAGTCGCATGTACTCTGGTTTGCGAGAAGTTTGAATCTTTTTTAGATAGGCTATTAGGTAGCTGCGTAAATCTCAGACTGTCATTTTGATCTAGATTGTGCTGGTATTCCTTGAATAAAAAGTCTTTTATTTCTTCCAAGGTAGGAAATCTTGTCTTGCAGTTAGCAAAATCGTCCATCCTGCCCCGTGTTATAGGATCAAAGCCTCTGAGGATAAATAAGCCATGATCTGCTCCCCAGTTATTTTGTTTCTTTTGAGGTTGGATATATGCTAAAATAGATTCTGCATTCCTTGAGATTGTTGGTCGATAAGGGAGGGCCAACATAGCTTCTAGTTCTAATTTATTGAGATGCCTCGGATTATCAAATGTTAGTTCCAAAGCTGACAAGGCAACCAGATAATTATCCCCTGTTAAGTCCAGGTCACTTATGGATTCCAAAGCTTTCCCAATTAACTTTGACTTCAGTAAAGTGCAGCGATGGATGTTGGACATTTTGCTCCTTTCTACCAATGAATCGAACTGCTCTTTGAATTCACGGTACTTCGTGATATCACCGTTGTATTCTTTAATTTGGATTTCAGAAAGTTTAATTCCTCTTCCCTCTCCCCACGGATCTGTTGGTCGAGATGCATTCTCTCGTTCTAGCGTGAGTTTGGCTATCGCGTGTAGAAGCGCTTCGGTGGTGTTTTTGTCGTCTTGTTCGGTTTGTCCTCGATTGAACATTTTCGCCGTGGGATTCTTTAAAACATACCCAACTCCTGGGACAAATTTGAAAATCTGTTGCGGTACTTGTTGCAGTTGCTCGTGTTCTATTGGCTGTGACTCATGAGAAGGCACTGGATAGGTAGATTTTGGCGCGTTGATCCGCTTCAGTTCTTTTGGTCTCCCAATCGCAGCCTTTGGTGCCTCGGAATCAGAATTGCTGTCCTGATGTATTGCGTTTCCTGATTACGTCTCTCTAGCGGCAGCTTTGTAGCTTTGTAAGGTTAACTCTTACATCTTCCAACTGGGTGATAACATCTTGTAGGCTGTCAATGGTTCTCCCGAGTTGATCCATTTTGTAGTCGAAGTAGACTGTATGACCTGCAGTCTGCATACTTTGTATGAGTTTTTTTCTTTTTTACTACCCTAGTGCAGCCTTACACTAGGAACGAAAGATTGGCTTGGAAATGGCAATATTTTTATTGTAAAGTTTTTTAACCACCATAGTGCAGCCTCACACTAAGAACAAAAGATTAGCTTGGCAATGGTTAAAACTTGTTTTTTACTCGAAGGACCACTTGTTTAAATAAAAATGTACACCTTGTACTTGATAAAATGAACTGCCCTTTATTATTATTTCTTAAGTCTATTTATACTAATTATTTTGCTTGCAAAGCAATTTATTATTATTTTCTTATTCTTTACACAATACCTATTCTGTCTAATAATCATCTTCGATATAAACATTTAATTGACCTCAATATGTTTTATTGATATCTGAAAAGTTGCTTAAAAGGCAGAATATTAATTGTGTATTACTCATAAACACACTTCGGAAAGCGAGAGAGCCGCTCTTTTATAGGGCAGCCGTCTTTTATTTCGCTGTGCGACGGATTTTGCTCCTTTCGAGGCTTCATCCCGTCCGGTCAGTGTCCGTGGACCAGACTGACTATCAGTCACGGTTTCAATCACCAACGATTCGGTTGGACCTCCAGGAGTTTTAACCATGCCGTGTCCGTCGACTGAATTCACAAGCCATGCGACCTGTTCCTCCAGTTTCATTCACCGACTTTCCAGTTAGACCAACAGGAAGATTTGCAGAGCTTCCGGAAACCTTCTTCTTTTTGACCCTGTTCGAGTTTGCAGAAGTTGGAGTGACTTCGGTTACAGGACACAGTCCTGAATTGGTGGGTGAGACCTCTTCTGACCTGCCCCTTTTCGCCGCCGTCACCAAAGGTTTGCAACTTAATTCAGTGTCTTCGGCCACCCTGGTGTAATTTTTGCACTGAGCCTTTGCCGCTCGCCTTCTCTCCAGCTTCTGTTGGCGCTTGGAAAGCTGTTCTCAAGAGGATGCCATCGTTGGAGTGGGATCCACTTGTTCAGCTGCACTTAGTCCGGTGATAGCACCGCTCTGGCCAACAGCTAAGCCCGGATGAGAGTTTAGCTTTGGAGGTAATACCTCCGAGCTGCCTTCCTCATCTTTCCACCTCAGACCACGAAGAGCTTCATGGAGAGAACTGCAGGAGTCATCGGTTACGGTACCTTCGACTCGCGTGTATCCACGAGTAAAGGTTTGCGTTTGCATGTCAGATGGGGCTTCCAGAATTACTGGTCCTGCCGACCATCACCTCCAATCTTCCTGGAGCGCAGCTTGACACAGCGCAATGGAAGCATTTGGCCGATCTCGCCTTGGCCGACCGACATTACGGAACTCCTGGCGCCATCGACATGTTGCTCGGCACCGACGTCTGGGGGTTCCCTGGTACGAGGAGAGGTTATGCATGGAAGACCTCACGAGCCGCACGCTCGACAGACGCACTTGGGCTGGGTGGTATTTGGTCCAGCCACCCTGACGCAGTCAACAGAACCAATTCGGGCGTTGCACTGCCAACGGGCAGCGGAAGACTTCCTCAACCGGACACTAGAAGATTTGGTCCAGAAGTTTTGGCACTTGGAAGAGGTGCCCATCGATGACGCCAGAGAAGATGAATGAAGCTGCCATTACCAGGAGACCTATTCTCGGATGCCTGACGGTCGATACGCAATTCAAGTCCAGTTCCGGCACGACGCCGACGCCCCCACTCTTGGAGACTCTTATCGCTCAGCAATTCGCCAGTTCCACAGCCTAGAACGACGACTACAAACCAATCCAGAAATCCGCACAAAGTACATAGACTTCATTCGTGAGTACGAGGGTCTTGGACATATGAAACGGGTTGGTCAACATGGCGACCACCCTAACTGCTACTACATCCCACACCACGCCGTGACTGCCAAATTCCGCGTGGTGTTCAACGCCTCAGCCAAGACGACCAGTGGTGTCTCTCTCAATGACACTCAGCTGGCCGGCCCGACAATTCAAGACTCACTCGTGAATGAGATCTTGCGATTCCGTCGCTACATGATAGCGCTAACAGCCGACATAGAGAAGATGTTCTGGCAAATCCTGGTGGATCCTAAGAATCGGGACTATCAGCGGATTCTTTGGCGTGAGTCCCCTACAGTTGACCTGGCGGTTTACCAACTCACAACGGGCACCTATGGCATGGTTTCGAGTCCCTACACATCCGTTCGCTCCACGGTTCAATGTGCAGAGGACAACTACCACATGTTCACAAATCCGGCCCGCGCGCAAGCGGCCAAAGAGACCCTTGAGAAGGCCTTTTACATAGTGACGTGTTTTTAGCTTCCCAGCCGAGGTAATGCTCACGGCTAGCCAAGGTATAGTGAAGAAAAACACCAAACTTTACAAAGGTCAAAGAAATTCTCTTTTATTAGAACTTAACAAAATTTAGCGTTACAATTAACAAAGGGGTATATATATAATATATATATATCGTTATATATCGTTATATATGTTGTATATTGTGACGGCGACACCTTCTGATTAGCGGCCAACGTTCCTTAGTCTGAATGGCCGGGACGTCTAAGGCTCGGGGCAAGTCAAAGTCCGCAATTCTGGTAGCTTATGGTATCCTTAAGGAAACTAAGGGAGAGAACGGATTAGCGGTCTAATGTGGTTAGCGGCCTCTATCGGCACAATCCCTTGCAGCACATTCACCCTATAGGTAGCCGCAGGTAGTCGAAGTGCGCGTCTGTAGACTCTAGCAGGTAGAAACACGAGCGTCTTACGACCCCGGTAGGTAGAAACACGAGCGTCTTGCGACCTCGGTAGGTAGAAACACGAGCGTCTTGCGACCCCGGTAGGTAGAAACACGAGCGTCTTGCGACCTCGGTAGGTAGAAACACGAGCGTCTTGCGACCTCGGTAGGTAGAAACACGAGCGTCTTGCGACCCCGGTAGGTAGAAACACGAGCGTCTTGCGACCTCGGTAGGTAGAAACACGAGCGTCTTGCGACCCCGGTAGGTAGAAACACGAGCGTCTTGCGACCCCGGTAGGTAGAAACACGAGCGTCTTACGACTTCGGTAGGTAGAAACACGAGCGTCTTACGACCTCGGTAGGTAGAAACACGAGCGTCTTGCGACCTCGGTAGGTAGAAACACGAGCTTCTTACGACCTTGGTAGGTAGAAACACGAGCGTCTTACGATCTCGGTAGGTAGATCACAGGCAATAGCTCTGGGGGATCGGCAGGTATTATTCTCTGCCCCAGGTGGCACAATACGTAAACAATATATTTAGTTTGTTAAACTTACTTATACACTTTACCTTTACCTTGGTTTGCTAGCTATTTTGTTCAGCTCTGGATATCTCTGGAGATGATGTGCACCGTATGACCGGTGCCGGCGGACTGTGATTTCCTTGCGCTGAGCCGCCCTATTTACACTCAACGCTCGTTGTGGTACCGTGCGCAAATCCCATATAACTACATGCAATATTTCCTACTCCCATATAATTGTTATACCTACACACGATATTCCCATATGCTTGTTCATATGCTACCACTTCATTCATATGCTAACTCACCATCGAGCTCTGCCGGTCGTTATACTTTGCACTGCTTGTGCATGGGGAGTTGGTTGTTGGGTGGTATTAACACCTACCCATTATCCACCACCAATGGTGGTGAGGTTAGGTTTTCACCTCCATAGTACAACCAGAATACTTTCCACCACCAGGTGCTATGTCTTGCTAATTAATTAATTAGGGTTGTCGTCTTAGATGGATAAGCTTTTCTTCTTACCATTCCACTAGATGGCGGTGACTGTTCCTTGGGGCGACAACGGAAAAGCATGTTATGAGATTATTGAAAAATGCCTCGTTACAACATGGACGACCTTTTCACAAGCTGCAACAGCATCAAAGAGCCGGGGCCTTGGCCAAAGACGTGGACAAGGTGCTCAAGAGTGTGTATTTTGTATTGCGCAAGTGGAATTCCTATCGCGCATATGTAACTTCTTTACTCTTCAACAATATTTCTCCTTCCTCTTTTTCCACAGAGCTCGTTATTGAGTGCGCAACCGCCACAGTTCTTGAATTGCGGTGGAATTCAACAGCTGACGAGCTCTTCTTCTTGGTGACGCTGGACCTAACTAAGTCGACACCCACCAAGCGGCGAATGCTTAGCGAAAAAGCACAATTGTTCGACCCCACGGGACTGCTTGCTCACGTAGTCACTGTCGGGAAGATGTTCATCCAAACACTGTAGACATCCGGTATCACATGGGATACCCCATTGCCAGATGCTCTGTTGAAAACCTGGACCGCGTACCGAGACGCACTCACGACACTCAACCATGTTCGTGTTCCCCGGTGGCTGGGCATGCACAGCCAGCATGTCACCACTCTGCATGGGTTCTGCGATGCCAGTGCTCGTACCTACGCAACTCTCATCTACTTAGTTACAGTAAAAGCAGACGATCGGGTTCACATCTCCTTGCTGACTGCACACACCAGGGTAGCCCCATACGACAGCGCCTGTCGCGCTCTAGGACTTCGGACGTTTCCATACTACCTCTGGTCAGATTCCAGCACTGTCTTGGATGGTTGCGGAAAGAGGCCAGATGCCAGATGCTCTGTTGAAAACCTGGACCGCGTACCGAGACGCACTCACGACACTCAACCATGTTCGTGTTCCCCGGTGGCTGGGCATGCACAGCCAGCATGTCACCACTCTGCATGGGTTCTGCGATGCCAGTGCTCGTACCTACGCAACTCTCATCTACTTAGTTACAGTAAAAGCAGACGATCGGGTTCACATCTCCTTGCTGACTGCACACACCAGGGTAGCCCCATACGACAGCGCCTGTCGCGCTCTAGGACTTCGGACGTTTCCATACTACCTCTGGTCAGATTCCAGCACTGTCTTGGATGGTTGCGGAAAGAGCCCTCTACGCTCGGGAAAAGCCCTCTACGCTCAAACCCTATGTTGCCAATAGGGTCAGACAGATCTTGGATATCACTCCTCCCGAGCATTTTAACCATGTTCGCACAACGCAGAACCCCGCCGACTGTGCCAGTCGGGGTGTCACTAGCCCTGTTCACATTGTACAATTAGTTAGACAGACTTCGTTTGATGGAAGTTGGATGGTCTGATGTAGCTTGCGTTCACACTGATCAAGCTTGTCGTCCAACTTTATGTCACATACCCTTCCACTCCATCCAACTTCTGGATTTTCAAAAATTTTTGAAAACCATCAAACAAGTTGGACAAGCGGTCGTATGAAGGGTTCACACTATCAAGCATTGGTTTGTCAAGCCTAAGTCTGTCCAACTAATTGTACAGTGTGAACAGGGCTTCTGCGATCAACTTAGCTAACAATTCAAAAAGTGGTCTGGATCTTATGCCATGACTGATGTGAACCACGATATTCACTTTATGCGTATCTGGTTTGTTATGACTTAGTACAAAATTGCAGTGCAGGTTGTTTCTAAGTATAAGAATTCAAATATCTCGGTGTTTTGTTTGATCAAAGGATGAAGTGGTTCAACCATATAGATTTTTAAAACAATGTTTTCGCTCTTCAATCCGCAGTCGATATCACCTCAGAAAGTCGAAAATTTACCCTCTTCTCATTTTACAAAAATGTGCTACTAGGGAAATTTGCGGCGCGAACCGGTTAACGTTTTCTATTTCGTTGTTTAGATCTTTGAATATCTTACCTGTCAGAAACCTTTACTATTTTAAGAGTTCTAAAATATTCTTTATAAGGGGATGCTATTATCGAAGTCCATTATCTTATGTCCGTAATATGCGAATATGCGAAGCAATCTTGAATGTTTGGTATCCGTCCCGTTAAATACATAAAAAATAGATAGATGGTTAAAAAAAAAGAATATTCCCACGGGAACAGAACTATAACCAGAAACTTGGAAGATTGGACCGATTCCAAAAATTCTTTTGCCTTTAGAGTGCTTTATTGCCCCTGAGTAACATAAACTATACTTCATCCATAGTTTCCCACAGGAGTGGAAACTTGAGAACTACTTAACTTAATTTACTAGTACTATATAAATACGTGCATTATTAAATCACGTTTATTGGTTATCAACTTGGCTGCGACCGTCACATTATCCGTTATGGTGGAAGGGTCCCACTTGGTTGACTTCTGGCTATCTTTCCCTCAGCCCAAGCGGGCAGCTGCAGGACCAAGACCTGACGCAGGTCTGTTGCGAGGTGAAACCAATCATCTTCGCTGACGTCGCCATTCGATGCCAAGAACTTTTAACTCGTCGTCGAGATGGTGTTCAGATTCCTCTTGTTTAACGCTTCAGTTCACTCAATCGACTACTACACACCGTGGCCTACATCTTCCGATGGCGGAATCGAAAGGCACGGACAAATCCTGTGGTGACAGCGGACGAGCTTCACCAGGCTAAGCAACGGCTCATCATCTTGGAGCAAGGAAGCGTCTTTTCAGATGAAATACACGCAGTGCGGACTCAGGCCACCCTGGTCAGCCAGTCCACTGCCCTACCCTAGTGGTATTTTTCGAGTCGGTGAACGACTGACTCACGAGCAGAAGTTCCCGGTGGTACTCCCCAAAGCCAGTGCGTTGGTCTGGCTACTGATCATGGACACCCACCTGAAGACAATCCATGGTGGTGCGCAACTAATGCTGCTGACGCTGCGGCAGAGTTATTGGACTTTGAACGGGCGACAATTGGTTCCAACCGCCCTTCATAAGTGTGTCACCTGCAGACGGCAGCGTGGTTAGCTCATCACACAGCAGATGTCATCATTACCCGGCCCACTAGTCAATCCAACACGCCCGTTTTTAACATCAGGCGTGGATTACTGTGGCCACTTCACTCTTCGGATTGGAACGAAGCGATCAAGGACAGCAGTCAAGGGATACTTAGCTATCTTCATATGTATGGCTACCAAAGCTGTCCATATCGAAGCGATAGATGACCTCTCATCGCAGGCATTTTTGAACGCTTTTACGTGCTTCACAAGTAGACGTGTTATCTGTCGAGATCTCTACAGCGACAATGGGAAGGCATTCGTAGGTGCCGACCGGCATTTGAAAGAAGACTTGGAGGTCTTCCAGAATCAGCACAACCAGCAACACATGGCGCATGCCGGGACGCAGCGGCATTTCATCACACCTGGCGCACCTCATCAAAGTGGCCTCTGGGAAGCAGCGGTCAACTCAGCTAAACATCACCTCACGCGACTGGTGGGTGCCCAGTCCCTATGGTTTCATCAGTTCCACACCTTGGCGACCCGGATTGAAGCCTGTCTCAACTCCCGGCCTATCGTCACCCTACACGACGTTCTGGACGAGAAGCTTGCCCTCACCCCTGGCGACTTCTTCCTCGGCCAACCTCTTTTGGCTATCCCGGAACCAGTCATTACAGACGTGCCACTTAGTCGGCTCAAGCAGTACCAGAGGATCAGGCAGATCCACCAAGAGTTCTGAAAACGATGGTCTGAGGAGTATCTGGCCACTCTTCAGACCCGCAACAAATAGGAGAAACGCGAGCCGAATCTCCAGATAAACGACATCGTCCTCATAAGGAGCGAAAATCTTCCTCCTACACATTGGTGCCTTGGACGCGTTGTGGAAGTATTCGAACAAGCACTGGAACATCACACCGACCAGTGCAGAAGCTTTGTCGGCTCATCGAGACCTAATTATATTGTTGTCACAACAATACATTCATACACCTACTACTCCTTCGTCTTGTGTGAACACTTTATAAGAATTTGCAACAAGGTGTCCGTACGCATTAGTCTGTGTGTACCCTACGCATAGAAGAAGGTCCGGCTAATATCGCCACATGATATTCCAGGCCGACTAGTTCCTTGAACCCAACAGTTCAACCGGGCAGAATGTTCGGTCAACAACCGAAGACTCATCAGATGCAGAATGCTGATGACGCAACATTTAATCGTCAGCCACCAAAGCCGACCATCTACACCAGCCACCCTCACTGCCTACATATCTACATACCTACTTGCCAGCCACCTCAGATGACAACCCTCGCCGACCGATCGTGATAATTCACCCTGGCCGCAGCATATGAACACACAACCACACATAGAAAAGTATCTGCCAATGCTTTGGTACGATACTTGTGCTTGAAAAACGATTGACCCATATCTCCACTGCTTTGTTGTGGGTAACAAATACGCACTGGTTTCTCAGTCAGCCATCGGATGGCAGTGTTTATTCTGTAAGTAAGTAAGAAATTCATTTATTTAAAAACATTTCAATACAGTTTGAATAAACATAACGAATTTTGAAGCTTTGGCGTAGCCGTCAGTTTATTCTGTATAATTACTGTCGCATCTATGTATGGCAATGGGAATAATTACCAACAAACGAATAGTGGTAAACAATGTCGCCATTAGGATCGGCGCGATACTTGCTGGAGTAGGCACATTCTAATTTAATTAAAAATCTAAAAATAAATAAATTTCTTATTAGAAAAGTTGTTTGATCGTGAAGATCGCCTCAACTCCTTTTTGCGTTTCGCCCTGGTACGGCAATGGGCTCATCAGTTAGATGTTTCCGTACCCTTCTAAGACGCAAATTATGTTGGGTTTACACCGACACTTATAAGATCCACTGCACTCACATGCAGTGAATTTTATTTCTAAGTGAATGGAACTTGTCATATGCACTTAGAAAAAAGTAACAAATAGTTTGCCATGGTTTGGCTTCAATTTATTAATTTAAACAATAACACGATCAAACAACTTTTCTAATAAGAAATTTCTTTCTTTTTAGATTTTTAATTAAATTAAATTGTAAACTCCAGGACAAAACAACACGACAATAGAAATAGCTTAGTTATTGCTTAAATTAATTAAAAGGCACATACTACTTCATGTGCCGTTGGATCGGCAAAGCTTGGAGCTGATATCAGCTATTGGAGTCTCTTCACGTGTGGGAGTTATGGTGACGCGGCACATTCCTGGACTATTGGCTGAACGAGAACCAGGCTGGTTGTATTTGTGGCTTGGCTTCAAACAGTTCAACTTTAACTCCCACGCGACGTGGTCGGGTTCCTAGTAAGAAGTTGTTTAACCTCAACACTCAATCGACGTGGTCGTCTGCCTTTTATAATCCGTGTTCTTAGTGTACGCAGCAACTTGGTAGTGCTCGTGAAAAATATAGTCAGACAAATAAAGCATTTTTTAACCATAACTTGTTGCTCGGCAAAGTGTCATTTCTGGAACCATTTTTATACCTTTCAGCTCTCCCTCCCCTATCGCGCTCGGAAGAATCATTCCCGAACAGGTTGCGTAGTGAAATGCAACTTCACTAGAGCACTTTTTGCGAAAAAAGCGATAAAAGAGAGTAAGACAGGTAATGTTTCGTCAATATTGAAGAGAGTCGATACTTCTATAGTTGAACAATGTATCACCTATCAGTCTTAACGCTCTGTACCCTATCAAGTAGGCGTAAAGATGTTTGGGGAGCACCTGATATTGGAATTATACTCCAGTTGTGGGCGGATGAAGGCTTTATAAAATGTTGCCTGATCAGAAGGGGTGAAAAGTTTCATGCATCGACTCAAAAAAGCATTTTTGGCAACCTCAAATACATATGTGGTAATTTCAACGAAGATCATAGCTTACACACATACCAAATACTGACAGCTTTTTGGTTTCTTGTATGCAGGAACCATACTAATCGCAATGGAGGAATGTTTAGCTTTAACGACAAGATGACAGTTAAATTAGTCGGTTGCATTAAAAATTATCTCCTGTATTTTCTGCCAATTTTAGTTTAAAAAAGTGTTTGCAAAAAAAAAATTCCAACTAGAGCTTAATTATAATTCACTCATACTTCACTGTATATGAAGTAAGTCATTATTAATTGAGAATTTTATAAAATTAGCCAAAAACATCAGCTAAGCGCAAGTCAACCATCACTTGTGTTTCGGTTTCAATCAGATCAATATAATATGTGAAATTAAATGAATTATCAAATTTGTATTTTATAAACTATTATTATACAATTAATTAGAAATTTACCAAACATGTAAGATTTGCACTATAATGTCACAAACTCTCTTGTTGTACCAATTAGTTTGGTAATGTTCCGTTCTTGCAATTTCCTTTACACCTCTTTCGCTTGCAACTGACCTAACAGCAGATTGGAAGACGAGCCACTACGTGAACGACAAGCAAGCCGAGAAGACGTGTTATAGCGGAGCAATCAGTCGTGCTAATAATATATATATATATATACATTATATTGATATTATAATGCAATAAATTCATTATAAAAAAGCTAACATAAAATCATTATTCTTTTCGTAGTTACACACATAAAATCACACAACACACAACACACAAAATCATCCATATACAGTCCACAAAAGCTTAAAATAAAACATGGTCCATCGGAGCCCGATAGAAAGCAGTGCTGTGCGCGTACAGTGAAGTAGTACAATTGTCGAGACATAGACATCCGAACATTATTATCCAATTAACCTGTCTCCAATTGAGTTATGTATGTATGTATTATGAAGAGTAGTTTGAATTTATCAGTAGTCTTCATTGATTTTTGATTTGGATCAATTTTTATTAACCCGCCATTGGTGTCCTATGTGTCTGTGAGACCGGGTGTCATTAAAAACTTGAATAACTTTATCCGCCGTCATCCATTTTTGCTGTAGTTTCGAGTAGCTGCCGCATTACGCATCCCCATCGTCAGCTTACGGCGAAACGTCTTAGCGAGCACACATTTTGTAATTTTGGTACTAACCCGGTGCGTGAGACCATGTGTCACCAAGTATGTAAGTAAAGAAACCACGGTCTGCGAGACAACGACTATCAGAGATTTTAAAGTTGTACGATGTACCTGGGACTGCTGGGCCTTCAAGAAATGGTCGGTGCTTCGAGTGGGGATGGAAGAAAAATAGGAAGACCAAGTACTTTTGCCATAAATGTCGAAAATATTTGTTCCTTCAACATGTAGTACCCTGTTGCAGAGACTGTTTGGCTGAAGAATAGCATTTTTTGAGATGTTATTTTTCTTATTTTTTATTTGAAAGGACACCAGTTTTTGTTTTTTTATGAAAGTTCATAATGTCAAAAGACTAATAAACTAAACTTTTTATGGTGAATATGTGGTTTTTTGTTTTTTTCTTAATTTAAAAAAATTTATGTCCAAAGACATTGTGATTTTTAATGCTATAAATAAATTTTTTTTAAATTATTAATAATGAAATAAAGGAGCTTATGTTGATAAAATATCTTTGTTTTACTATCAAAGAGCATAAATATTAAAAAAAAATTATTTATTAATAACTCGATTTGAAAAAAACTTAAGTAGAAA
The DNA here is from genome assembly GCA_949752695.1 of Melanostoma scalare. Lineage (NCBI taxonomy): Eukaryota > Metazoa > Arthropoda > Insecta > Diptera > Syrphidae > Melanostoma > Melanostoma scalare. The sequence goes on from OX456987.1 coordinate 1,182,064, forward strand.
ACCCCGGTGCGTGAGACCGGCGTTACCAACGATGAAAGTCAAATTGACGCCACCAATGGCGGGTTAAAGAAAGCACCATCGATAACCTCTTAAAAGCATACATATATATAAATACATATACATACAGGTACGGTATTTCATATACTCAATCATATATAGTGAACACGTGTTTTAAAACTTTAAAGAATTTTCGATCCGTTGATTCGTTGATTGAACCGCTACAATTAGACCGTTGTAAACTGTTAAGACATTGTTTGACAATTTATTCCGTTTTTCAGTTGTGCAATGTGCAATTTGTTAAAGGAAAGCGAGGTCGACCAAAAGCTTCCTTGACTTTGCAATTAGTTTTCGCCGAAAATATTAGCGACGAAGTCTCACTTGATTTGTTAGAAATTCACTTAACTAGGCTTAACGAAGCTTGGTCTGATTTTAATGCATTATCAGACCAAATGTATAATTTTGTTGACGACGCTGCTTACGTAGATCCGGAAACAGACTATGAATCAAAGTTTTTAAAAGCTCATGCGTTATTGACAGCGTCGATTCGTGTCAAAACTCCTGCCAGCGTTCAGGCCCCGACTCTGGACTTATCGTCGATTTCTGAATCCCTTTCAACGCAGCAATTGAGATTTTTAAAGGAGATTGAGTCGTCTAAAAAGTCCAAGGCAGTACAATTGCCAAAACTTGTCGTGCCGACTTTTAACGGAGACTATAAAGATTGGCCGGGTTTTAAGGATATTTTTATGGGAACTATTGATTCAAACCCTACGCTGACTGGAACACAAAAGTTTCAATACCTTAAATCGTTTCTGGGCAAAAAGCCTGCCAAATTGTTTAAAAATACTCCCTGCACGGAAAGAAATTATTTGGAAGCGTGGAATAAATTAGAAGAGCGGTACGATAAATCCCATTTGATCGTACATTCGTTCATTCAAACTTTTCTGAGCTTACCATCAGTATAAGCTACCAACGCAGTATTGCTTCGAAAAATTTTTGATGATGCAGATGAAGTCATACGGGGACTTATCTCTATAGAAGCTATTACGAGAGATCCATAGATAATCTACATTCTGCTACAGAAACTAGATTATGAAACTAAACAGGATTGGGCTCAAGAGGCTGGATCTCGTATTGACTGCACCATTGCTGAGTTTCTTGACTTTTTACAAGTAAGGTGTAGTTATCTTGAAGCTTTTGGTCCAATTCCAAGTACATCGAACTTCGCAAAACAATCCACTAATGTAGACAAGACTGTACGATATCATGTAGTTGAAACTCTGCAAGGATGTCCAAAATGCAATGAGGATCATTTCCTGTCTGCTTGCAAATCTTTTGCTTCACTTAGTTTGGAAGATCGTCGTGAGTTCGTTAGAGAAAGCAAACTCTGTTTCAATTGTTTCCGTTATGGACATACTTCGAAAAGATGTCGATTGTATCTGCGATGCAAGGTATGTAACAAACGACATAATACATTGGTTCATCCTTCTGAAAAAGGAGCTACAACAACTTCGTCGTCAGTTAACTCTTCTTCCGCAAATTTAAATTGTCATTCGTCAGAGTCTTTCCATCACTTTTCTATAGTACTTCTTACTGCTGTCGTCATGGTACACGACAGAAATGGAACCCAACATAAAATACGCGTCCTATTGGATTCTGGTTCCCAAGTTTCGTTTATTACAGAGCAAGTTGTTTAACGATTGGGTTTAAAACGCAGACCATCGCGTATTCCGATAATGGGTGTTGCATCCACTGATGCTGGAGTTACAAATGGAGCAGTAACTCTAAATTTATTTTCATGTTTTGACGCAAGCAGTATTAAAATCAATTGCTACGTGATTTCCAAGTTAACTTCACTTCTACCTTTGGCGTCAGTTGCTAAAACATTAACTAAACCTAAGGTGCCCCCCCAACTTAGGTGACCCTAATTTTAATAAGCCAGGTCATATAGATATTTTGATAGGAGCAGATAAGGTATTCGATATCATCAAGATTTCTGCAACTGAGGAAAGAGAAAATTTTCCTTATTGTATTCCTACGATGTTTGGATTGGTGATAGCAGGAAATATTGAACAGGAACGTACTCTCTCCAATCCCGAAGTAAAAACATTTTGTACTCAAATTGACGTCTCTCAGGAATTTGATTTAGAACGATTTTGGAAACTAGAAAAGGTTAACCTTCAACCGAGCCTATCACTCGAAGAGCAACAAGTCGAAGAACATTACGTTGCTACCCACGAGCGGACAAATGAGGGACGTTACATAGTTCATTTACCCTTTAACCCAGCTTTTCGTGCACACATTATGCAGTTCATTTGGTATCGCCTTAAACCGATTACATGGCATGGAGCGTAAGTCTAAAACCAATCCCGATTTGAAAGCCCAATACAATCGATTTCTTGAAGAATATCGTGATTTAGGGCATATGGAGGAAATCCCTCAAGCCAAGATCAACCAGCCGTCTCCTGATTGTTATTATTTGCCTCATCACGCTGTATTCAAACGCGACAGTTCAACTACGAAGATAAGGGTGGTCTTTGACGCATCAGCTAAACCACATCACACGAACAAATATTCTCTCAACGAACTTCTTCTTGTCGGCCCAACTATTCAACACGATGTCTTTTCTATCTGCCTTCGTAGTCGTCACCATGTCTTTGTCATATCAGGAGATATAGAAAAGATGTATCGTCAGATTCTAGTTGCACCCAACGATGCCGACTATCAAAGAATAATTTGGCGTAATTCACCTGAGGAGCCATTGAAGCATTTTAAATTATTGACCGCAACCTACTTCAGCAGCTCCACTCCTAGCAGTTCGCTCTTTAAAACAACTAGCATTGGATAATGAAAAAACACACCCTAAGGCAGCACGCGTTCTCCTTAGTGTTTTTTACGTCGATGGCGTTTTTACAGGAGCGGATTCCATTAATGACGTTATTTCGCTTCGAAACGAGTTGGTGAAGCTTCTGAAGCTTGGCGGATTCAATTTGCGGAAATGAACCGCAAATTGTTGGCCGCTGTTACTTTCGTTATCAGAGGAGCAACGTGAGATGTCCCCAGTGGAGTTCGAACAATCAAATGTGATCAAGGTTCTCGGTGTACGCTGGTGTCCAAACAAGGACTGTTTTTTATTTAAGGTTTCTCTTGGTCAGCCAGAAACATGCACAAAACGTCGTATACTCTCCGGTGCTTCACGAGTATTTGACCCTTTGGGATTTCTAGCCCCAGTTGTTGTAGCAATCAAAATTTTCTTCGAAGATCTTTGGCGAGAAAAAGTAGGTTGGGATGATGATGTTTCCGATGAACTTAAAAAACGATGGAACAGAATTCGGGATGAACTTCACTTAGTAGAATCTTTCTTAATTCCCCGAGTTATATGGTCAAATAGGACTAACAAGGAGCTGCATGCATTTTGTGATGCCTCGTTGGACGCCTATGCCGCTGTGGTTTACTGGCGCAGTGTTGATTCAATTAGTAACGTAACTGTTTCTCTAGTGGCAGCTAGGACCAGAGTAGCTCCGATTAAAGTTCTATCTCTACCTAAATTAGAACTCTGCGGTGATCTCTTACTTACCAGACTCGTTAACAAAATAAAGCTTTTTTTACAGGAAGACAACCTTCAAGTTTTTGCTTTTTTGCGTTTATCAATAGTTCTTCATTGGCTCTCTGCACCTCCTAAAAATGGGCAGTCTTTATTGCAAATCGAACTACGGAGATCCAGTCGTCAATTCCATTTAAGGCGTGGAATCACGTGCGCTCAGCACATAATCCAGCAGACGTCGCCTCCCGTGGAATTGAACCTTCACTTTTATCGTCAACGGACATTTGGTGGCAAGGACCATGCTGGCTTAAGAATCATCCTACTGAATGGCCAGTCGTACATTATAATGTAGACGGAATTTCAGATGACGTGTTGGAGGAAAGGAAAACCACAAAGGTCCAAGCATTAGCAGCAAATGTAGAACCCGAAAACATCTTCCACGATCTGATTTCAAAGTATTCAAGTTGGTCCCAGCTTATTCGAGTAGCAGCATATATTCATAGATACTATCACAACTTGCTGTTTAAAGAAAATCGAATATAATACGCTTACTTATGTGCTCGAGAGATTAACGACGCTAAGACCTTGAATTTAAAAAGTGCTCAACAATCACTCTTCGGTACGGAAATAGACCTATTACAGAAGGGAAAGGAAATACCCAATAAAAATAAGTTACTAACTCTTAACCCGTTTCTCGACAAATCAAACGTTTTTCGTGTCGGTGGACCTTTAGCGAACTATAATTTAAAATACAATGAAAAACACCCAATATGCAAATCACATCCCGTATCTGAACTCATAGTACGCTCGGTTCATATTTAGCATCTTCACGCCGGTGTCACACTTATGATGGCCCTCTTAAAAAAGAATTATTACATTCTCGGATGCAGGAATTTGAAAAGAAAGGTTGTTTTTGGTTGTGTTATTTGTTTTCGACAACGCCAAACGTCTGCGCATCAACTGACGGGTCATTTGCCTGCAGAGCGCGTTAAATTTTCGCGGCCATTTAGTAAGGTTGGGTGTGACTATGCCGGTCCGATCACTCTTCGCCTCAATCGTGGACGAAACCCTAAGTTTGTTAAAGGCTGCATTGCATTGTTCGTGTGTTTTGTCACAAAGGGTGTTCATATAGAACTAGTAAACGATTTAAAAACGGACGCATTTTTACTAGCCCTTGATCGGTTCGTAGCGCGTCGCGGAAAACCTACGGAAGTATGGAGCGACAACGCAACTAGCCTCCACGGTGCAAAAATAAAACTAAACGACTTATACGACCTTCTTATTACCCAGCAACGCAACAACATCGTCATTGATCACCAATTCAAAGGACCAAATTGCGTGGAAATTCATTCCACCCGCCGCACCACACTTTGGTGGGCTATGGGAGGCTGGAATAAAATCCTTAAAGTTTCATCTCAAACGCGCTATTGGTGAGCATAGATTAAGGCTCGAAGAGATGTACACTTTCTTAACAAGAATGGAAAGCCTACTCAATTCCCGTCAAATTGTGGCAAACATCAGACTTCGAACCTGCTGCCCTAACTCCATCACATTTTATGATCGGGGAGTCTTATTCTTCTGTCCCTTCACCAGATATTTCCGTAAAAGACAATTCCATAAGAAATAATTGGTCTCTTTTACAGGCACTTATGCAAGGATTCAGGAAGCGCTGGCATCAAGAGTATCTGACCTCTTTACAAAGTCGACCCAAATGGCAGAAGACGCAACGAAACCTACAGCTAAATGATGTCGTTCTTCTCAAAGAAAGCAACCTTCGTCCATCTAAGTGGATTCTCGGACGAGTGACTGAAATACATCTTGGCCCAGATAACAGATGCCGAGTTGCAACTGTGATGACAAACACAGGAAGGTATGTTCGACTAGTGGTGAAGCTCGCTCCCTTACCATTTTCCGAAAGACTGTAGTCTTCCAGGGGGGGCTGAATGTTTCGGTTTCAATCAGAGCAATATAATATGTGAAATTAAATGAATTATCAAATTTGTATTTTATAAACCTTTGAATTGTATAATAATTAGAAATTTGCCAAACATGTAAGATTTGCACTATAATGTCACAAACTCTCTTGTTATACCAATTAGTTAGGTAATGTTCCGTTCATTTGCAACTTCCCTTACACCTCTTTCGCTTGCACCTAACCTAACTGAAGATTGGAAGACGAGCCACTACGTGAACGACAAGCAAGCCGAGGAGACGGGTTATAGCGGAGCAATCAGTCGTGCTAATAATATATATATATATATACATTATATTGATATTATAATGCAATAAATTCATTATAAAAAAGCTAACATAAAATCATTATTCTTTTCGTAGTTACACACATAAAATCACACAACACACAACACACACCACACAACACACACCACACAACACACACCACACAACACACACCACACATACACCAAATCATCCATATACAGTCCACAACAGCTTAAAATAAAACAACTTGTTTCTGTATACTTCATGACTAAGAGCAATATCAGCAAAATATCACCAGAAGCATCTCCTAAATCACACAAATCACAACGCAGCGAGATGACACTTAACACCTAGCCCATCAGTGACTTAAGCCAACTTCTCGACGAAAAATTAAAAGACTATCTCCAGCATTTGGTAAAAAAACGAACTTAGATGTGCTTACGAGCAAAATTGCCGCATCAGATAAGAGGCAACTGGTGTTTGAACATAAAGTAGCTATTGTTGAGGAAAGATGTGAAAGGCTTGAGATGCAAATTGAACAACTGTTGCAAAAATTCAATGAATGGAACTTAATAGTCCATTAACCAAGCAAGGCAAAGGGAGCTCTGCCGGGACTAAGCAGAAGGTGATGAAGCCACTGTGGACTCAGTCAGGCTGACACCAAAAAAACCTAGCAACAGCAACAACAATGAAATTAACCATTTAGTGGTAACATTGAAGCACAGTTCGGATGTTTATAAGATTTTGAGAGCATCATCCAAATCGAAAAACACTGGAAAAAGTGTACAAAAAGATTATCCCATGGCTGTAAGAACCAAACGAGCAAAGTTGATCAAACTGAAAAAATCATTATATGCTGAACGTCCTGGAATTAAAACAGAATTGCGAGATGACCGTTTATTTATTGAAGGGAAAGCATTTACATGTAACACTGAAAATCGATTAAAATGTGGAAAAGAAAATGGTTTGGATGTTTAAAAAAAATTTTTCCTGATCTTTGAAACGACATCGTGGAACTTTGACATGAACGATAAACGAAAACTCAGCAAGTAAAAAACAAAAAAACTTTAGCCATCGCTGCGCCATCTAGGCATTCGACGCGACATCATGTAACACTGGGTGACTCAGGGTCGTTAAGATCTAATATTTCAAGTAATTAGGAACTAGCCGTCTGTCTGTCAGTCGCTTAGTATTTACAATTTGAAAATTTTAAGTTATAATATTAATGGATTGAAAAGTAAATTATTATTTTCAAACTTTTTTAACTTTGTCAGAGCATTTGATATATTTTTATTATTCAAAACTTTTTTTTTTAAAGATAATACTGAATTATTTAATGGTTATTTTAACGATTACAAATTAGTTTGGGAGGAAGCAGTCAAAACTAACAAATATGGAAGAGCAAGTGGCGGAAGTATCTACGGTTTTAAGAAAATATACAAGGAATTAATGAATTTTGAAAATATTATTGAATACAATTTTGTAGTAGTGCATAGAATGTTCGCTGCGTATAAGAGAGTCAGCACTCTCTCGTCTGCACAACAGCACTGCGACCGTTGTTTCCATGAAGTAAAACCGCACAGCAACAGTCAGTCGTTCAGAGGAGTTCGCCCATCACACATCAACTACTTAATTACTTTACGATAACTATAAAATAAGTTTAAGTCCACGTTGTTTAATAAATGAATTATTATTAGTTAGATTGAGTTATTCACTGAACTAACATTTGGCGACGAGAAATAGTTTTTGTAGAATTAATAAGAAAAAGTTTTGTTTTTTTTATTTTCATGGATGCTAAACAATTAAAAGATCTGCTTGACCAGCAGAGAACGCTTTACGAAGCATTGTTAACTAGCCAAAAGCAATGGATGGAGGGACAGGTGAAAAAGGAAAAGAACTTGTCAAAGGAAAATTTGAGTATGAGCGTAGGGGCCATTCCACCATTTCATCCATTCGAGAAAAGTAAACACCAGTGGGACACTTATTTGAAGCAGCTTGAACAGCATTTTGCAGCATATGATGTAAGCGATAGTGAGAAGCAAAAGGCATTTTTCTTATCGTGGGTAGGTTCTGAGATATTTGATCTAACGCAAAAGATACTGGGTAATGACGTTGGGACAAAATCATTCGACGTAATAACGGAAAAGCTAACGGAGCATTTCAACGGAATGTACATATACTTGCAGCGAGGTTTGAATTTTTGCAGGCAAAAATGGTAGAGGGTCAAAGCTATGCCGAATGGGTAGCAGAGCTAAGAGGGCTAGCTAGAAATTGCAAATATGTGTGTTCTAATGTGAGCTGCAAGAAGGAATTTGTGGACGAGCTGTTAAGGGATACAATTGTCATTAACACTCCACACGATACTGTTCGCGCCTCTGCGCTACAAAAACCAAATCCATCATTGGAAGAGGTTCTTTTGATAGCCGAATCATACGAGGCAACAAGAAACACAGTTAAGGTCATAAAAAATGACAGAGCACTTACACAGGCGTCATCATCAGCAGAGGTTTTTCGGGTACAAGGCAAAGCAGGCCGACGTAACATGTCCTTTAAAACGAAGGCAAATAATTCTAATGGGCAGAAGCCCCAAATAATGAAATCTTGCCAAAGCTGTGGAGTTACACACAAAAGAGAAAACTGTAAATTTCGAGAGGCAGTGTGTTACAAGTGTAATCGCAATGGCCACATTTCAGCGGTTTGTATGAGCAATGCAGGGCACAAAAGCAATGGTAGTAACAAAAAAAATAGCAACGGTAGAAGAAACTGGTACGGATCTCAAGCTCAAAACATATTTACAGCTAACTCGGTTGAGAGAAGAGTAGAAAATATTGACACAATTGAAATCATGCCTGTATCTAATCATGCGAACGCAAATGTCATCACAGACCACTTAACTGTAGAATGTAACAAACAGCCTCACAGAGAAGGGAACAAAATATTTGTCTATATAAAAGTAAATAGAACTCCCATGAAGTTCCAAGTTGACACGGGGGCGACTGTTTCGATGATCGGTTTAGACGAGTATGAAAGGTTATGTAATATGAAGGTCGAACCTGCAGATCTGATTCTGAAAGGTTATGGCAATGTCGTCGTGCCGGTGCTGGGTAAAGCAAGTGTAAAGGTGGAGTTTTGTGGATCACAGAAGATTCTTCCGATTCTAGTTACAAAGGTGAGAGGCACTAATAATATCCTTGGGATGGACTGGATAGATGGGCTAAAAATGGGCATAAGCCAAGAGGTAGTACAACAAGCAGTGGCACAGAAAGTAGAAAGTAGAACTGATGATTTCTGCTGTGAGTTTAGCTCTTTGTTTGATAAAGCTGTAGGGTGCTGTGTGCCATATAAAGCACACCTTGAATCAAATTCTGACGCGCATCCAAAATTTTACAGAGCTAGACCAATACCGTATTCACAAATTAAAGCGTTTGAGGATGAGGCTAAACGACTTGTAGCAGCAAATATATGGAAGCCGGTAAAATTTAGTGAGTGGGCAGCACCAGTTGTCATCGTCCCAAAACGTGAAGGGCGAGTTAGGATTTGCGGCGACTTTAAGGCCGTGAACTCACAACTTAATGTGGACCAGTACCCTATACCTAGGGTTGAAGAGTTGATCTATAAACTTCGAGGTGGAAATTTGTTTTCTAAAATCGATTTGTCTGATGCGTATTTGCAGATAGAACTGGACGAGGAATCGAAGCGTATCATGGTTGTCAATACTCCACAAGGGCTACTTCAGTATCAACGCTTACCATTTGGAGTTGCAAGTGCACCTGCTATATTACAGCGGTTACTAGAACAGGTAATTGGTGATATTCCAAACTGTGTTAGTTACCTAGATGATATAGTAGTGACATGGAATACGGTAGACGATCATTTAAGGTCATTGAAAGAGGTTTTCAAAAGATTGCAAGAAAAGGGTTTGAAGTGCAACAAAGATAAATGCGACTTTGTACAACCTAAAATTAATTATCTAGGTCATACAATAAGTGCGGCTGGTATAAGCCCATCTGAAGCGAATGTCAGTGCTATTAAATTGCTACCAAGGCCTCAGAACCTTAAAGAACTCCAAGCTTTTCTTGGGAAGATTAATTACTAACTATAACAAATTTATTAAAAATTTATCCCAAATAGCAGCCCCGTTGAATAGATTACGACAGCAGAATGTACCATATGTGTGGGGAGATAAAGAGGAGCATGCTTTTCAGACTTTAAAGTCACAGCTAGTGGATGCCACAATATTCGCATATTTTAATGACTATCTACCCATTATTTTAGCCACAGACGCGTCTTCTCATGGAATCGGAGCCGTAATTTCACACCAGCAACTTGATGGTTCAGAAATTCCTATAGCCCACGCATCCAAAACCCTAAACATTCATCAGAAGCGTTATAGCCAAATAGAGAAAGTGGCTCTCTCTATTATTTATGGCATTCAAAAATTTAATCAGTACCTGTACGGTCGGCGATTTATTTTATATACGGATCACAAACCATTAGTGACTATATTCAGCCCACATAAAAATTTACCCGTACTAACAGCACAGAGACTACAACGTTGGGCACTGTATCTTATGGGTTATCGTTTCGACATACGCTACAAACCAACAAATAAACACGGGAATGCAGATGCTCTCTCACGGTTGCCAATGGGTCCAGATGAAAAATTCGATAGTAGCGAACATTCCTGCATGCAAATGAACTTTCAAAGTCACTTAGATGAATTTCCAATAGATTCCGTTCGGATTGCACACTTCACTCGCATAGACCCCGTATTAAAAAAAGTTCAAAAATTCCTTCTCAATGGCTGGCCGGAGCATCTTGCCGAAGAAGATAAAATTTTGTAACTATATTTTGATCGCAGATTGTCGTTGCTCATAGAAAATAATGTTTTACTTCTGCAAAGCGAAGCAACTCGAGTTATAATCCCTTCAGTGTTACAGCCCAAAGTATTAAACTTATTGCACAGTGTTCATTGGGGTACTACGCGGATGAAACAGATCTCTAGAAGGTATTGTTGGTGGCCCACGATAGGCAAGGACATCACAGAGCGAACTTCTAAATGTTGTCAATGTCAACAGCTAAGCAACAGTCCCACCAAGGAGTTTTCATCGTGGCCCGCACCTACAAACCCATGGGAACGACTACACCTCGACTTTGCAGGCCCTTTCCTCGGAGACATGTGGATGATATGCATGGATGCACATTCCAAGTTTCCATTTATAATTACAATGAATACTATCAACTCTAATGCTACCATAGCCGCATTACAAGGAATATTTTCTCTAGAAGGCCTTCAAAAGAGTTTACAAACTTTTGTAAACAAAACGGAATTAAGCATTTAACCTCTGCTCCGTTTCACCCAGCTTCCAATGGAGAAGCAGAACGCTTTGTAAGAACGTTTAAAACGGCATTAAAAAAAGCAATTGCTGGAGGAGAAGAGAAAGACCCCGCCTTGCTTAATCTTCTTAGTACTTTCAGATCGACTCCCAACCCGATCTCTGGAAAATCACCAGCAGAAATTCTCCACGGTCGACAACCAAAGGTTCCTCTGTCGTTAATGCTTCCTCACTCACAGAAAAAAGGATTTAGAGCGAAGGTCGTTTCAATAAGCAACAGTTGGTTTTTGTTAGCAACTTTTCACGTGGTCCAAGCTGGGTTCGTGGAGTAGTAACGAACAGAATGGGACGGATGATGTATCTAGTCTCCACGCCATTTGGACCTTGGCGGCGACACCAGAATCAGTTGAGAATTCGCAAACAAGGCGACACTAGTACGAAGAGCCCCACAACCGACAACAATCTTATACGAGTCGAACTAGATCAGGCAAGTATGCAATCAAGTTATGCTAACAGTAGTTCTCCTCATAATTCTAGTCTATCGGGAAATACACAAGACAACAGCGCTCTTAATTCGAGGGTCCAGCAAGTACCGACAGCTAGTACACCAATTTTGAGACGTTCCGCTAGACCCAATAAGATAGTTGTTGGGTTCCAGATAAATCATTAACGTCTTATTTAGTTGAGGAGGAAATGTAGTAGTGCATTGAATGTACGCTGCGTATAAGAGAGTCAGAACTCTCTCGTCTGCACAACAGCACTGCGACCGTTGTTTCCATGGAGTAAAACCACACAGCAACAGTCAGTCGTTCAGAGGAGTTCGCCCATCACACATCAACTACTTAATTACTTTAATATTAACTATTAAATAAGTTTAAGTCCACGTTGTTTAATAAATGAATTATTATTATTATATAAGTGTTGTTAACTTCCTTATTGACCGCAAATTTCGAAAAAATAAAGTTAAAAATTAAAAACACATAAAGATTATATTTTAAACTTGAAACTTTATTAAAAGGTACGAATTGCAATTTCGGGCAAGGGTAGTTCGCCCATTATCAACGCTCCACGCGTGAACACTGAAGCAAAAAAGATAAAAGGGGGGGTTACAAAGTAAAAACGAAAAGCTATAAATTAAGTGCAAAAACAACAACATAATTTAAGAACATACATTGAATCAATGACAAAAAAGTTAAACGTTAAGTACAATGTAAGAAAAAGACTCAAGAGAAAGAACATTAAGTAAAGACTCAAATTATAAAAGAGAGAACAAGTTTGATTGTATAGGACATTCGTCAATATTTAGTAAATTATCGTTAATTGAAATATATAAAGATTCATATGCATCTAATTTATAAGGTTGACTAACATGTTGAATGAGCTTGTAGTTATCCAATGGATTAAAAATGTGTGGTGTATCAGGATCTACACCAAATGCATGTGTACCAAGGGCTGTGTGTGTGGCTTTCTGTTTGATGTACCTATGGTGCTCTTTTATACGGCAATGAACTGCTCTCTTAGTCTGCCCAATGTATTTGCGTTGACATATTGGACAAGTGATCTGATAAATTCCGCTCTTATTTTCCATTTTTGGTTTGTCTTTTGTTGTGCCAAATGATGTGCGTAATTTGTTGGTATTAGTGTGTGCTAAAGTCAAACCAGCAAGGTTAAACGATTTACCTAACCGATTCGTGATCTCGGGTACATAAGAAAGAGCGATGTGACGTCTATTTGATTGTGTTATTGTGAGATTTTGAGAGAAAAGAGTCGAACGATCATCTCTTTTAACTCTTTGTGTTTGCCTTTTCAATAGACGATCGATCAGCGACTTTTTGAAACCATTTACGTTGGCGATGTTGATGATGCGTTTGTATTCTGTCATATAATTTTGCGCTGATAAAGGTAAGCGAGATAAACGGTATGTCATTGAGTTGAAAGCTGCAATCTTATGTTGGTATGCACAGAAGGAGTCATTAGTTATATATCGGTCTGTTGTTGTTGTTTTTCGATGCACATCAAATTCAATTCCACGACCAACATGTTTAATTTTTAAGTCCAAAAATTCTAATGTGTGTTCGGTGTCATGTCATCATATTATTAGTTAGATTGAGTTATTCGAACTAACACTTATATTAAATAAGATTAAGAAATGCTTGTAAGCACTATATTATTCCAACATACATCAATTGTAACCATTGGGATGATGATTTCAACACTCTCAATGATGTTGTCTGTACTATGCAAAATGAAAAATGGTTGTTGATAGGAGATCTTAATGCAAGGATTGGAGAGGAGCGAGGCTTTTATAATGAATTTGGATATTGTCAATTAGCCCACCGAAGATCATCAAAAGACACCAAGATAGATAGAAAAGGAAGAACGCAGCTATATTTTGATTAGTCGTTCAACCTAACGGTGCTTAATGGAAGAACTTAAAGTGATTTTCATGGCGAATGTACTTTTGTAAGGGGAATTTCATGCTCGGTAATTGATTATTGCCTTATAACGGATGATTGGTCTTCTGAGATTTCTGATTTTAAAGTCCGCGAACAGTTCTATTCGATTCATATGCCAATTTCTATTGACTTGAAAATGAGCAATTTTGATCAAACGCATTGTTTATCAGCATTCGCGGAATTAGCCTTACCACGATCCTATTATGGCGACAAAATCTCAAAATCAGATATCAAGAAGATTTAGATATAGAACTCGGTGCATTAGAATCGAGAGGTGAAATAATCTGTATTGAAAAAATGCAAGATATAATTCGAAAAGCAGCACCAAAGATTCCCGTTAAAACTAACAACGTACATTATAAACAACAGTGGTTTGATGCGGAGTGTCTACTCGCTAGAGAAAAAGTATTTTCGTTCCTGAATCTGTTAAGAAGGTATAACACTTCTTATTTTAGACAAGAATATGCAGAAGAAAAGAAGCGTTTTAAAGAGACTTGATCGCGTAAGAGAATTCAATATTTTAAAGAAAAAGCTCATACTATCATCGCGAGCAAAAATACTTAAGAAAAAAAAAAATTCTGGAAAGCAGTCCGTTTTGTAAATGGAACAAAACTTAAAATTAGCATTAATATCCCCGGTCCGGAACAAACTTCCAATCTATTCTAAATTTAGAGACAACAGAGATGCCTTTTCTTTACTGGGTTAATTGAAGATCAAAAAATGGATCATCCTTTCACATCTTCCAAACTAAAATCAGTATTAAGGGAAATGAAAGAAGCCCAGCTCCCGGAGAAGATCTCATACCTCATGAATTTTATAAGTATTGTTCTGATGATTTTACCAACTATCTTCTTGAAAACCTAAAAGAGTTATACGAAAACGATTAAGTCCCAACATGCTTTAATTCGTCGGTTCAGTTTTCAAAAAAGGAGACCCGAACATGTTTGAAAATTATAGAGGTATCTCACTGCTAAGTACTGTTCGGAAGATTTGTGGAAGTATTCTATATAAACGTCTCACGAATTGGGTGGAAGAGCATCAGATACTAAGTGAATGCCAAACTGGATTCCGTCCAAGCTACTCCACTGTTGACCAGGTTTTTACGCTTAGTATCTACTATTATCCTCTGTCTCTACAAAATCCATCACGGTCCAAAATTGTCAGATGTCTCTGAGGGAGATGTTAAATCAGTTTAACATTCACCTTTCATGGGTGCCAGGGCACAGGGACATACCAGGCAACTGTATGGCAGACGAACTAGCCAAAAAGGGCACGACCACTTCCCTACGCTCAGAATGGAACAACATAGGTGTACCTATCGCTACATGTAAAACGAAAGTTGATATTTCACGCTTCTTCGTATCTGGCCAATCCAATACTTTTGACGGATGTAATTGATCATCTGTTGGAATGGAACAACATAGGTGTACCTATCGCTACATGTAAAACGAAAGTTGATACTTCACGCTTCTTCGTATCTGGCCAATCCAATACTTTTGACGGATGTAATTAATCATCTGTTGGATGCCGCCATGCAAGGTGTTCTTATGGGCATCTCTGACAACCAGGTTGGTAAAATGGTGACTGTTTCAAAGAAGAATCGGATGTTGCGCGTCGTAGGGGAGGAGAGAATTCTCCAAGCGTCCTCCAACTCTCAAAAGTCCTTCAGCATCAACGAATGCGTTCAACGTCTTGAGTGACTTGGGTATTTTCGATGTTTCCACGATTTGTTGAAGCTCTGCTTTGAACATCTCTTTCTGTGCGGCCTTTACGACGATGATACGCACTGCTTCCAGTTCGTTTGGAGTAAATGGGCCATCAGAAATTGCTTTTCGTCGACATTTTGTTGCGAAACGACAACATTATGTGGCGATAACTCGAATCACCTTCAACAAATTCGAACAGTCGCAGACGGTTTGAAGTATGCGATCATCCTGACTGACTTAGGCGCTTAGTACCTTAACCGTACGTCGTTCCTCGTCAGTTTCGATGTCAACAGGTTGATGCGGAACATCGAAAGCCAATTGCGTGCGTAAAAATTCAGGACCAATCCACCAAGTCTGCAATGACGACAGTTCTGCTGGATAAACACCTCTAGACGCTAGATCGGCTGGGTTATGAAGCGTTGCAACATGTCCCCAGCAATCGATCCCCACTAGCCGCTGAATTTCGGATACTCTATTGGCAACGAACGTAGTCCATTTAGCGGGAGTGGCTCGTATCCACGCGAGCGCGATGGTTGAGTCGGTCCAAGTAAACATCTTGATGTCGGGAAAAGCCAAAACGTCCTTAGTATACTGCATCAACTGCGCTAAAACTAATGCTCCACAAAGTTCCAAACGTGGAAGCGTGATTGTACGCTGACTTGGAGCTACCTTCGTCTTTGCCTGGAGCAAGTTCACATGGATAATAAATAATAAATGGATATAATAAATAATAACTACGGCACCGTATGCTTTCATCGACGCATCACAAAATCCATGTAGCTCGATGTCCTTGTTGGTCTTTCTGATATGATTCCAGCGTGGTATTCGAAGCGTCTCGATCATAGGAAGATCTCGATGAAAAGCATCCCAATCCTTCTTCAAAACAGCTGGAACCGGATCATCCCAATTGTGCTGTAAGCCATTGGCAACACTAATTGCATTCGCAATATTATATAATAATCTTATGTAAAATGTGCTCAGATAAGTCACACCATAGTATGTACCGTTCAATACCTATCAATAAATACAGGTTCTGACTTGCAAGTCAGGTGATTACTTATTAGTCAATCACACGATTAACACATGGTGGCAGCGGTGTTCTTTTTTTCCGTTTTTTTTTTCTTAATCAGTTGCGCGTTCTCTAACTCAATTCATAACAGTATTAGCGGTGCTATTCTTTTTTTTTCCTCAGAGAAAATTTTTTAAATTGAATTAAATTCGGTATCATGCCTATCGATCCACCATCGGCAGCAATACCAGCTCCAGCGACTGGACAATTTCAGGTACAGTGTGCAGACTCATTCACATTCTCTTCTCCATCAGAGTGGCCTAAATGGAGAAGGCGTTTCGATAGATTCATGCGAGCATCTGGTCTGAGCGGAAAAACACAAGACGAACAAATAAACACCCTTATCTACATCATGGGCAGTCAAGCCGAAGACATTCTGCTTTCCTTTGGATTAAATGATTCTGACTCTAAAAAAATCAACGTCGTTATAGACAAATTTAACAGTTACTTCGTTATCCGCCGAAATGTCATTTACGAGCGTGCAATGTTTAATTCAAGGGAGCAGGAAGAAGGCGAACCAGTGGATACGTTTATTACTTCGCTGTATGCATTTTCCGAACACTGTGAGTTTGGTTGCCTACATGATGAACTTATTCGCGATCGCATTGTGGTTGGAGTCCAAGACCGCAAGCTTTCTGAAAAGCTGCAAATGGACAATACCCTAAAGCTCGAGAAAGCCGTTCAACAAGTGAGACAGAGTGAAGCCGTTAAGCGGCAGCAGCGTGAGCTTGTGGGTAAACCGGAACACAAAACTGTTGATCTTGTTGCATCAAAACCTAAGCACAACAATGATCGTCGGTTTACAACTAGTGGGAGTGACAATAGACGTCAAGAAAAAACCGCATGGCGTTGCAGGTGGTGTGCAGGATATACAAACCACAAGAGAGCTGAATGTCCAGCTGATGGCGAAACTTGCAACAACTGCAAGAGAAAAGGCCATTTTGCCCGTGCTTGCCTTGCAAAAAGAACAATTAGACACGTTTCAGCCGAACCAGACAATAATACGATGAGTTTTCTCGGAGCTGTTTCAACGAAGGTAACCCATAACGAAGCGAAGAGCCGCAGTAAGAGATGGTCGGCTGAGGTAGCTCTCAATGCAGCTACGATCAACTGGAAGTTGGATCCGGGAGCAGACGTCACCGTCATACCATTCGGCGTTTTCCAACAAAAATTCAAGATGACTTCACTCCTTCCTTCGGATCAAATTCTTTGCGGCCCAAGCAAAAACAAACTTGCTACTATTGGAATGTTTCGAGGTGAGTTAGTTTATTTACAGGAGAAGAAGTTTGAGACGATCTATGTGGTAAAGGGCTTGGCGCAGCCTTTGTTGGGTCTATCAGCATGTGCAGATCTTGGACTGGTGAGACGTGTTAACCACATAAAGAGTTCAAGAAAACTTACACCAAAAGAAGAGTTCGCTTCACTTTCATTGGACTTGGATCAATCCACGAGCCCTACGAGATCAAACTGGAAGACTATGCTGTATCGTTCGTTTTATACACACCTAGGCGCGTGCCAATCCCGCTTCTCAAAGGTCTAAAGAAGCAATTAGACGACATGGTGCTTCAAGAAGTAATTGAGCCTGTGGATACGCCTACCCACTGGTGCGCCCCGATGGTCATCACTTCGAAGAAAAATGGAGACATCCGCGTCTGCGTGGATCTGACGCAGCTCAATAAGTTCGTAAGGAGGGAACGCCATCCCATGCCTTCAGTCGAGCACACCCTTGGACAACTGACAGGAGCAACATTTTTCAGTAAGTTGGATGCAAACAGTGGATTTTGGCAAATTAAACTCACTGAAGGGTTAAAACTTTTAACAACTTTCATCACACCATTCGGGAGGTTTTATTACAAGCGGCTACCATTTGGTATAACATCTGCTCCAGAACACTATCAGAAGACAATGTCCAGCATTTTGCGGGGATTGGAAGGAACCCTTTGCCAAATGGACGATATCCTCGTTTGGGGCAGTTCAGTTGACGAACACGACAAGAGGTTACGATTAGTTCTGCAACGTCTTCAAACGTCAGGTGTTACCTTAAACGAAGCTAAGTGCCAGTTCTGTGTCAAACGCATCAAGTTCCCCGGGCACATTCTTGATGAAGAAGGCGTGCATCCAGATGGCGATCGTATTTCAGCTATCGTTAACATGGAACGACCGAAAAATGTTCACGAAACTCGTATGGTTATCGGCCTTATCAATTACCTCGGCAAATTCACTCCGAGATTGTCGGATATACTGCAACCGTTAAACGAACTGCTCAAAAGGGACCGAGCATTTACATGGGGCAAAATGCAGGAGAAGGCATTCAAAGAAGTTAAAAATATCTCGATCAGCGAGCCTGTTCTGGCAATTTATGACAGTAACAAAGAGACAATTATATCAGCTGACAGCTCGTCGTACGGCATCGGGGCTGTCATACGTCAAAGACAGCACGACGGTAAGTTGAAACCAATTTCTTATGCTTCTAGGACGTTGACCGATTGCGAGAAACGCTACGCCCAGACCGAGAAGGAAGCTTTGGCCCTCACTTGGGCTTGTGATCGATTTCAAGATTTTATTGTTGGCATAAGGTTTCATCTGGAAACCGATCACAAACCCCTTGTGCCAATCCTTACAACAAAGAACCTAGATGACCTCACTCCACGTCTGCAGCGCTTAAGAATGAGGATGATGCGCTACGATTTCTCAATTTTTTATACTCCAGGCAAGGATCTAATTGCAGCAGACGCACTCAGTCGCCAGCCGCTACAAGTGAATGATAGCAACAACGAGCTGGAAGAAGAAATTTTAGCACACCTCAACTTGGTAGTTGCGCATATCCCTGCATCGGATTCAAAGCTGGAAGAGATATGGACTGAGCAGCAAAGCGATTTAACTCCTCGCATCAGTTGTCGATCTGCCATCAAACGTAGCAACGCGCGCCGCGCTTAGTTGTCCGATATACTCTCCTGTGCCACTTCCCATAACCCAATTAATTAAAATCAAAATAAAGAAATAAGCAAAAAAAAAAAAAAAAATTATTAAAATTATCCAACCCAAATCAAATCAATAATAAAACTAAAATTCCTCCAGCCGCGCCGCGAGAAAAAAAAAATTCTTGTGCAAATCTACTCAGTGCTGTGACAGTGAAAAAAAAATAAAGGAAAAAAAAGCCACACATTAACAAAAACAATAGCCCTAACACAAAGTGCGTTACCTAGTACATCGTCTCCTCCCCCACATCACTCTCGCAGTCCCAGTGACTGCACACATTTCTTCGATTTGATAATTTCTTATCTTATCTAGGTAGTGTGTGCAGTCAATGAGGCTGTGGGTTTGTTAGGCGGAAAGTCAATCAACGGTGTTGATCCCGTTGGTGAACTAAAGTCAAGTTGCTAGCTGGGCATAACACCGCTAGTAATTCGATTTTGTTTTCTAATAGGATATACACTTGTTGATTAGACTTAGTAAGCATCTACGTTTGATATTTTGTTTTGTGTATTTTTGTGAGTTGTAATGTCGGGTAGATTTCGGGTCGATTTTAGCAACATTAGGGGGCTAAGATCGAATTTCTTTGCTGTGTATGCTCACACTGCAAAATGCAGGCCAGCTGTTTTGGCACTAAGTGAAACACAGGTGGGTGTTGGTTCTGATCCCTCAGAGTTCAACCTGCCTGGCTAGAGCTTAGTGCCTTTATTCTTTTCTTCCCATGGCCTCGCCGTTTATGTTCGAAATGATATTGCTTACCAGCTTCTACCACAATACGGCCTTTGATCTAATACGAACTTTAATTTCATGTGGTTAAAATTCACCGTCCGTAAGCATATCATTCACTATTGTTTTATTTATAGAAGCCCCAATTTAGATAGCAATTCAACCTCCAACGAGTTTGATGCGCTATCTGACTCCATAATAAGAATTGTTTCCCTTTATCCTCACACTTCTTGTTGGCTTCGACATTCTGGCCAGACAACACCCGAAGGAAAATGTGTTGAGATCTTCGCTGAGTTTAACGAATTAACTCAACTTGTTGATGAGCCCACTCGGGTTCCTGATATTGAAGGCCATGCGGCCAACACTCTTGACTTATTTCTCACTTCTCACCCCGAAAAATATAGGGTTGCAGTATCATCTCCTTTAGGCACATCGGACCATTGTGTCATATCGGTAGATTTTTCAATTTCCGTCACGGTAAAAAAAGATAAAGTCCCTAAAAGAACTGTGTGGCAATACGAGAAAGCCAATTGGGACGGCCTGAATAATTTCTTTCGAAATTTTAATTGGTCATTGTGCTTTCTCGACGGCAGCGTTGACGCATCAGCTGATATGATATCTAACGTAATTCTCAACGGCATGAGAAATTTTGTTCCTCACAGAACAAAAAGTATCGTTCCCAAAGAGAATTCGTGGTTTGATTCAAGCTGCAAAGAGGCGATTAGGGATAGAGAAAGTAGTTTTCGAAAATTTAAAGGCAACCCTACAGTAGAAAATTGAAATTTGTTCAAACGGGCCAGAAATATGTGTAATGCTCATATACAAAAGGCCAAGTTCTTGCATGACCAAAAAGTAAGGCAAAAAATACTGTTGTGTCCAAAAGGAAGCAAAAACTTTTGGTCTTTTGTTAAGAACGTTAAGAACTCGACCACGTCATCGGTCCCAACGCTCGTCTTCAATGACTCTCCGTATGTCAGCTCCATCGACAAAGCCAATTTGCTGGCAGCTCAATTTGCTGCCAACTCGACACTTCCTTATAGCATATTGGCTCCACCTGAGCTCGAGTCTGCAAATTCTTTGATGAAACAGATATTTTTCCGAACTCGCTCGGTTGCGAGAGTCCTCAAAGATCTCAACATACATAAATCCGCTGGTCCAGATGGTATCCCCGCTGTTATTCTGAAGAGGTGTTCTTCTACGCTGGCTAAATCACTGCGTAAACTTTTCCACCTTTCCTATTCTGCTGGGATTTTTCCGAGCAGATGGAAAACTGCATTTGTCCAGCCCGTCCATAAAAAAGGCGAATCTTCCTCCCCTTCCAATTACCGTCCAATTGCACTAACGTCCCTTCTTTCCAAGGTCATGGAAACGTTGATAAACCGTCAACTTATGAAATATCTTGAAGAACGAAAGCTTCTTAATGACCGTCAGTACGGCTTTCGTAGCAAACGGTCCACTGGTTATTTGATGGCTTATCTCACCGAAAAATGGAACCAATCTTTACATTGTTTTGGAGAAAGTGAGATTATTGCGCTTGATATTTCTAAAGCATTTGATAGAGTTTGGCATCAGGCTCTTTTATCGAAAATGCGTGCTTTTGGTATCGATGAGTCTCTTCTTCGTTGCATTAGAAATTACCTTTCCGACCGTTCAATACAAGTTGTGTTGGATGGCTTCAAGTCTGATACCCACTTCATAAATGCTGGTGTGCCCCAGGGCTCCGTTTTGTCTCCGACTCTCTTCCTCATTTTCATTAATGATCTCTTGTCTGAAACTTCTAATCCTCTTAACTGTTTTGCTGACGACTCGACCCTCAGCTTTTCATATTCGTTTCCAAATTCACGTCCCTGCTCTTCGGATGTGGAATTGGAACGGTTGCGTATGATAAGCTCATTGAATTCTGACCTTGACAGCATTGTTGAATGGGGTCTTATGAACCGAGTAGAATTCAATGCTTCGAAAACTCAATGCTGTCTCTTGTCGTTGAAGCTTAACATTCCCCCATTGCCATTATCCATGAATGGTAACTGCATCGAAGAAACCGAAAAGCTGTCAGTACTTGGTATGTGTGTAAACGATGATCTTCGTTGGAACGACCACATATTTGAAGTCGCCAAAAACGCTGCTAAATGCTTAGGTTTCTTGAGACGATGCAGGAAATTCTTCACCCCTTCTGATCTGGCTACAATTTATAAGGCCTTCATCCGCCCTAAACTGGAGTATAACTCCCATATCTGGTGAGGTGCCGCTCAAACATCTTTGCATCTGCTTGATAGGGTACAAAATAGAGCGTTAAAATTGATAGGTGATAGTTCAATCGTAGAGACGATTGATTCTCTAGAACATCGACGAAACGTTACCTGTCTCACTCTCTTTCATCGCTTTTTCTATAAACAGTGCTCTAGTGAAATAGCCAGTTGCATTCCTCCCCTGAAACAATTTAGCCGCAACACCCGCCTCGCTAGGAATGCTCATCAGTTTTACCTTGAGCCCAACTTCGGGCGTACAGTCAAGTATAGAGATTCATATTTTAGTCGCACCACCCGAATGTGGAATGCTCTACCTGGCCCTGTTTTTCCCCTGCATTACGATTCACAAAGGTTCAAAAGCAACGTGCATCGATGTCTCCTTTCAAATCCTCTCCTATTTTCCTAAATACTCGCACTGTGTTTAATAACATTATAAGGGTAGTCATAACCCCTTGATGTGCGCGTTAATTATAAAAAAAAAAAAAATCGCTTCCTATACATTGAAAGGCTGGCCAGAGAAGGACAAAGTTGAAAAAGTTTTACAACCATACTACACGGTCAAAGATGAAATCGCCAACGAGAACGGTTTGCTGATGAGAGGCTACCGCCTCATAATTCCCGCATCTATACGACAAGACATTCTTGGCAGACTCCATGCTGGCCACCAAGTTGTGACAAAATGTAGGGCCAGGGCGAGGGAGTCCGTCTGGTGGCCTGGTTTGGCTACAGAGATAGCCGAAATGATCAGCAGATGCAGTATTTGCATCCAAGAGACGAAGGGAGTGCGGGAAAATTTATTGCCATCGGAATTTCCAACACGTCCATGGCAAAAGGTAGCTATGGATCTTTTCAAATGCAAAGGGCGATGGTACTTGATCATCTCCGATTTCTTTTCTTGATTCTTTGAGGTTGCGTTGCTTGACAGACTGACGGCTGGTGTGGTAATAAATCATTGCAAATCAGTTTTTGCCCGCCACGGAGTTCCAGAGCTTGTAAGAAGTGACAACGGAACTCAGTTTGAACCAATTCACACTTCGGAGTTCTCGCAGTTTGCGAGGGATTATGGATTTCGCCATATTACATCCAGTCCTCATTTCCCACAAAGTAACGGGCTCATAGAGGCAGCAGTGAAGATTGCCAAACTCCAGCTCAAGAAAAACTCCGATCCTTACAAAGCTCTATTGGAGTACCGCGCCAGCCCGTTATTCAACGGCTACAGCACAGCAGAGCTTTTGATGGGCCGTCGAATAAGGTCGACTTTGCCCATGATTCCTCAACGCTATGAATCAAAAACCGTTGATTACAACGACCTAAAAGTAAAGGAGGATGAACGCATCGACAAACAAACACAAAACTTCAACCAGAGACACCGTGCCCATCCAAAAAACGATCTAGTTCCCGGTGAATTGGTTTGGGTACGTGATAAACGAGTGTGGGCTGCTGTTCGAGAGAAAACAAAACAACCTCGCTCTTACATCATCGAAACTCCGACAGGGAAATTGCGTCGCAATAGCTTCCACCTTACTAGAGCTCGTCGAATGGGAGAAATAACTGAAGAAGCAGAGATTTCCGAGCAAATGACTCCATTAATGCCATTACCACCAGCCCCGTCAGCAGAGAAAACATATTCGCCAATTCTGTCATCTTCATCAACTGCATCTCCTTCGTCACCGTCAAATATGTCTTCATTATCAAGCACCTCAGAATCATCGCCACCTTCGCCATTGTCATCATCGATTCCGCAACCGTCGTCGTCGTCGTCTTCAGCAAATACCGAGAACAAAGTCTATCAAACCCGGTACGGCCGGCAGGTAAAACCAGTCGATCGCTATCAATACTGAAAAGGAGGATGTGCTGTAAGCCATTGGCAACACTAATTGCATTCGCAATATTATATAATAACCTTATGTAAAATGTACATAGATAAGTCACACCATAGTATGTACCGTTCAATACCTATCAATAAATACAGGTTCTGACTTGCAAGTCAGGTCATTACTTATTAGTCAATCACACGATTAACACACCAATCACAACTAAGTTCCCGAAGCCGCTGCATCATTAATTTTGCAGTGATGACGCATGGTGGTATCCAGCCAAGTAGGTCGAACAGTTTGGATATTGTGGACAACATTGACCTCTTTGTTGTTGCTTCTGATGACTGCTGCACATTTTGATACGAAAAGTAGTCGTCTATAGGGAACCATTTGATGCCAAGGGTTTTGACATGATTTGACATGTTGAACGGCACCTCAAAGTCTAACTCTCGATCTGCTGCAGGTATGTCTTCGACGAGTTCCTTCACGTTGCTTGTCCATTTTCGTAAATTGAAGCCCGCGGACGCCAGAAGTTGATTCGTTTGGTCACGATTTGTTGGTGCTTCTTCCACAGTATCGGCAGCACTGATGAGGTCATCCACAAACATGTCCTCTCAGACAACCTTCGCGCCCTCCGGCAGGATCGATTCTTCATCTTCGGCTTAACGCTTCAGAATTTTAATGGCAAGATACGGTGCACTTGCTGTGCCAAACGTTACCGTTTTAAGCCGAAACATCTTGATTGGAGATGCACGATCGTCTCTCCACAGGATCAGCTGATAATATGTATCCGGTGTATCCACCAACACCTGCCTATACATCTTGTCGATGTCAGCCGTAAACGTTATTCTGTGGGTTCGCCATCGAAGAACCAGATCGATAATGCTCGACTGTAATTTTGGACCCACCAAAAGTCGATCGTTGAGCGAACTCCCATCCAAAGTCTTCGCTGTTGCGTCGAACACGACCCTCAGTTTCGTGGTGGAACTCGATTCCTTGAAAACTGCATGGTGAGGCAAAAAATGGTGGTATGGGGCTGCCACCACCGAGTCGCCGACGTAAATTTCTTCCATATGCTTTAGGGTTGCATATTCTCGTATACATTTGGCATAATCTGCCCGAAGAGTTGGGTTTGCCTCCAGGCTATTCTCCAAGTGCAGGAATCGTCGGACCGCGCTCTGCATACTGAATCCCATTGCTGGAAGACATCCACCTTTAAACGGCAGCTTCACTTCATAACGCCCGTCAGGAAGGCGTCTCGTGTGTTCATCGAAATGCGCGTCGCATGCGTTTCATGTGTCTGGAACGGCAATTCTTCCATCTCCCAGAATCTCTGCAGCTGAGAATTCAGGTCAGCAGTCTGCACAAAACTGCGTATTTGCCGGGGATGTTCCTCTTGAGCTCTCCCTAACACAATCCACCCTAACTGCGTCTTCTGAGCGGTTGGTCCGACTCCATCTGCAGGTCTTCTCACTTCTGGAAGGAGTATATCGGCAATACGTCGCTACCAAGAAGTATATTAATGTAGGATATTGCTACTCAACGATCCCTTAATCCGAACACCTAATGCAACGGAACGAAGACAAAGCAACGAAGAGAAACGAAGACATAACAAAAAGCCAAGATAATGCGAGGAGCAGAACGATTACGGTCACGGTCACGGTCACGACAACATCTATCATATACTTACCTTTACTTTATTACATTAAATAATCATACAAATTATAATACTTTATTTCCATTTATATTATATTACCCCCTTGAATAAATAATTGAATTCTAATTGTGCGTTTAATCGACGAATCGTATATAACGTATAAACGAATCAGAAGTGTCATCAGTAGTGCTCCTCCCCACATGGTGTCAGAAGTGTAAAAACCCCTTTCCTCGTTAATTAGTCAAGAGCATGCAATAATTTTATACTGTGAATTAAAAAATAATCTAACAGTGATATTGAATTTCATATAATTATTCTATTAGCATGCAATAAAAACTTAAGATTTAAGAAAGTGAAAAAGAATAGTGTAATTGAATACCCACTTTTTTCTTTTTTTTTACATGAAAATTTAAATAAGAGAACAAGTACATACATAGAGATAGTGACGTGATATTCTCTTTAACAGAACTTTAGATATGGCCAACGGTTTATGGATAACGGATGAGTACCTCTTACTTTATATTTTGCATGCATAGTCTTTAATCATTTAAATGAGCTTTGAAAATCTTTCTACGAAACAATTACAAACTTTACTTAAGGATCGTGGCCTTTCGTACAGATATAAACTTAAAACAGATTTAATAGAACGACTATTAAACTATGAAATGTCTGAAGAGCAATCTACTCATGATAACGGTTTAAACAGTGAAAAAGATTTGTTAGAAGAGGGAAATCAGGAAAATAACGAAGCAAAATCACGTGAACAAACAATTAAAGATTTAGAAACGAAAATGACTAAATCCAACAGTTTTGTTTTTAAAGATGTTGAAGATTCATTAGAACAATTTAATGGGGAAACGGGAAAAAAAGTTGACGCTTGGTTAAAAGAGTTCGAGGATATTGCTTTAGTGTGTGGTTGGAATGACATTCAACAATATTTATATGCGAGAAGATTATTGAAGGGAGCAGCCAAACTCGCGATAGAGGCCGAAACAGGTGTTCACAGTTGGCCAGATTTAAAAAAAATGTTATTAAAAGAATTCGGTCAGGTAGTGTCTAGTCTTTCAGTGCATAGAACTTTAGAATCAAGACGCAAAAACAATAATGAATCATATCTTGAATATATGTTTCAAATGAAACAAATTGCAAATAGAGGTTCAATTGACGAAGAATCCCTACTTTCGTACATTGTTGCTGGTGTACCAGACACCACACTTAACAAAACAATTTTATTTGAGGCTAGAACATTTGAAGACTTAAAAATTAAATTCAAAGTTTACCAAGAAATGAAACTTCAAAAAACGAAGTATAACAGTGCTGACCACGGCCCTTCCGCTATAGTTATAAAAAATCGCGATACAGAATATCAAAATTGTCGTTGTATAAATTGTGGTTCAAGGAGCCATAAAACAAACGATTGTCCCGATAAAGCAAAAGGATCACGGTGCTTTAACTGCAATGAATATGGCCATCTTTCACGAAACTGTCCCAAAAAAAACCCTCCAAGAGTTAATAGAATTTCAGTCCCTACTGTTCACACTGATCTTAAAATTGATAACTTAACGTTTAACGCTTTGATCGATACGGGTAGCCAATTGTGTCTAATAAAGAAATCTGTTTTCGAAAGCCTAGGTAAAGAAATACAAAACACAGGGACATTACTCGCTGGAATAGGACAAGAAACGCGAAAATCTATAGGCACCCTTGAATTAATGGTTCGAATACAAGAATCGGAGTATAAGCTGTGTTTTGACGTGGTTCCAGATGACTGGATTTTGGAAGAAATTATAATCGGTACGGAGATATTAGAATACGCAGATATAGATATAAAAAGCAAAATCATCAAAATTACACCTCTACCCTTGAATGCTTTATACGTCGAAAATTATAATGAAAATAATTTAAATAAAATTGATCCTAGTATTTTCGAAGATAATACAGATAAGTTTGAAAATATCCAAGATTCGACAGTTAAGGAATGTGTAAAGAGCCTTATCGAATCGTATAATCCAAAGAAAACAATAGAATCATGTGTAAAAATGACAATTTTACTGGAAGACGAAAAACCAATCTATCAACGGCCACGGAGGTTAGCCCCCAAAGAAAAGGACTTTGTGACAGAGCAAACAGCAAAATGGTTGGAAGCAGGCATAATCGCTCCCAGCAATTCGGATTTTGCAAGTCCGATTGTCCTTGCAAAAAAAAAAGATAGTACCTATCGTTTATGTATAGATTACCGCAAATTAAATTCTAAAACTATAAAAAAAAGATTTCCGCTACCGCTCATGGAAGATGTATTAGACGAATTATACAATGCTCGAGTTTTTACAACCTTAGATCTTAAAGATGGATTTTTTCACGTCGATATAGATCCACAAAGTCAAAAATATACGTCATTTGTGACGCCAGATGCACAGTACGAGTTTCGTAAGGTACCATTTGGACTCTGTAACGCCCCATCTACGTTTCAAGAATTTATAAATAAAATTTTCAAAAGTCTAATACTAAGAAAACTTGTACGCATCTATGTTGATGATTTCATAATAGCTACGAAAAATGAATCTGATAACTTAGCCACGTTGAAAGAAGTTTTAAAAGTAGCCGCAGAAAACGGCTTGAGATTAAAATGGGAAAAATGCTAGTTAATGTCACGCTCTATCGAATTTCTAGGCCACATAGTTGAAAACGGTTCTATCAAACCTTCGATAGAAAAAACCAAAGCGGTTCGAAACTTTCCTCAGCCTAAGAATATAAAACAACTGCAGAGTTTTCTTGGTTTAACAGGGTTTTTCCGTAAATTTATACCAAATTACTCTACAATAGCAAAACCGCTCACGGATCTTACAAGAATTTCATCTTCTCGCTTCCACTTCGGATATGAACAACGACGTGCGTTTGAAAATCTTAAAGAATTACTGTGTTGTGAACCAGTTTTGAAAATTTTTAATCCAAACTTATACACAGAACTGCACACAGATGCAAGCAAGGTAGGCCTCGGAGCAGTCCTTTTGCAACGACACGAAGATGCTTTGCATCCAACATTTTATTTGAGCTTTAAAACAAAACCAGCAGAAGAAAATTACAGTAGTTACGAATTGGAAGTTCTTGCCATCGTAAGTGCATTGAAAAAACTACGAGTTTACTTAATGGGACTAACGTTCAAAATCTTCACCGATTGCCAAGCGTTTCACTTAACGATGAAAAAGAAGGAGTTATGTTCCAGAGTCGCCAGATGGGCACTACAAATCGAGGAATTTGATTGTCAAGTATTACACAGGTCAGCTAAGGCTATGAAGCACGTTGATGGTTTGAGCCGAGTTCTTACAGTTACGAGAATCGATACAGGAATTATCCATCAAGTGAGAAATGCACAAAAAAGAGACGAAGTATGCAAGCTTATACTAAACGTCCTGGAAAGAGATAATTATGAAGACTATGTGAATAGAAACGGTGTTTTGTTCAAGTTTGCTAAAGGAACGTATTTATTAGTCATTCCAAAAAATTTACAGAAGGAAATAATCCGAGGTATACATGAAGTTGGACACATCAATGGACAAAAAGTCGAAGCCGTCTTGAGCCAGGACTACTATATACCAAACGCACGAAAGAAAATAGCTGACGTTATCTCCAATTGTGTTGCATGCATCCTTGCAATGAAAAAAAGCGGAAAACAAGAAGGTTTCTTGAACCCTATCGACAAAATGGATGTTCCTCTCCATACATATCATATGGATCATCTTGGGCCAATGCCCTCAACAGCCAAGAACTACAAATATCTTTTTGTGATTATGGATGGATTCACCAAATTTGTTTGGATATTTCCAGTCAAATCTACAACGACTGAAGAAGTGCTCAAGCGACTTAGCTTAGTAGAAGATACTTTCGGAAATCCACATAGAATAATTACCGATAAAGGCGCTGCATTTACATCAACAGCTTTTCAAGAATACACTGAAAAGAAAAACATACGGCATTTCCGAATCACTACTGGTGTACCGAGAGGAAACGGTCAAGTTGAACGGATGAACCGAATAATTATTGAAATGTTGACTAAAATGTCTATCGACAACCCGTTAAAATGGTATCAACACGTTCCAAGACTTCAAAGAACAATAAATTCTACCGTTTCCAGAGCAACAATGAAAACCCCATTCGAGCTTTTGATTGGCGTTCCTATGAGAACCGAAGAAGACATCAAACTTTCCGAGATGCTAGAAGATGAGATGAGAAACGAGTTCGAGTCAAGCAGAGCCGAACTACGAACAAATGCTAAGAATCAAATTGAAAAAATTCAGCTGGAAAACAAAAAGCTCTACAACAGAAAACGTAAGCCGGCAAGAAAATACAGTGTCCATGATTTGGTTGCGATTCAGCGAACGCAATTTGGCCCTGGTCTTAAAGTACAACCAAAGTTTCTAGGCCCATATGAAGTAACCAAAATCAACAAAAACGACCGTTACGAATTAAGCAAAATTGGAAATCATGAAGGACCAAATAAAACTTCTTCGGCGGCAGATTTTATGAAGCCTTGGGTAAATAACGATGATGATGACAGCAATGATGATAACGATGATGATGAAAATAACCAGACATCCGAGTCGGATGCAACACAGGATGGCCGGATGTAGGATATTGCTACTCAACGATCCCTTAATCCGAACACCTAATGCAACGGAACGAAGACAAAGCAACGAAGAGAAACGAAGACAGAACAAAAAGCCAAGATAATGCGAGGAGCAGAACGATTACGGTCACGGTCACGGTCACGACAACATCTATCATATACTTACCTTTACTTTATTACATTAAATAATCATACAAATTATAATACTTTATTTCCATTTATATTATATTACCCCCTTGAATAAATAATTGAATTCTAATTGTGCGTTTAATCGACGAATCGTATATAACGTATAAACGAATCAGAAGTGTCATCAGTAGTGCTCCTCCCCACATTAATAGGTCAAGGAACGTGGATATTTAGATCTGCCAACGTTAACCCTTTAAGGTGTTGGCATTTGTCAGGTATCATTTGTTGGGCTGGGAGAGGCCCAGTCAGCGACTTGAAGACCAGTGCCCACACCGCACCTCCATAAAATGAGTTGCATGACGCAAGCTCAGTATCCACGCATGTTTGCGTTGTACCACTGCTGACCAACCCTAACCCTGACACCTCGACAAAGGTACGTCGCTTTTTTAACTTCAACTGTTGTGCTGCATCTTCCGTGATGAAACATGCTTCTGATCCTGATCAAAGCTCGGAGATGGTGTTGACGACCATCGGCTGCTCGCACCTTCACAATAGCTGTCGCTAGAAGCACCTGGTGCGTTCTGCTACCATGCGACGTGTGGTAATTTAAAACCTGACCACTTGTAGAAGCTTGTACTTTTCGTGGTTCAAACTCCAGCGCGTTTGCGTTGAATGATGTAGAAGCTACATTGTGACCTCTTGAAGTTGTTGTTCTTGACGGTGTCGTGCTATTTGCACGCACAGCTGCATGCATGCAAAAGCGTGTGGTGACGCTGTTGACAGAAGTAGCAGCAGCCAGGTGAGGGGCAATCCGGCACAAAATGCCCTGAAGAAAGGCAGTTATCGCAAACTCTCAGGCGTCGAGCAGTCTGCTTCCTTTCGGCTGTGTCAATGTTCAGGAACCTCTGACACTTCCTTATGGAATGCTGTTGCAGATTGCATAAACTGCACATTTCCGACTCCCTATTAAAAGATGGCCGAACTGCTGCCCTACCTACTTGCCTACTGGCTGGCTTACCTGTTGGCTTAGATGCTGGAACATTACTTTGGTGCTCTGAAAGCGAGAACGGTTGTTGGCTTGTGTCTCAGCTTTCATTTTTGACGCGAAGCACATCTCCTGCTGGTCAACAACTTCCAAAGTGCGGAAACGGGTATCTAAAAAGTCCGAAAACTCCACGAATTTCGGCAAATCTTTTCTATTTCCCATCTTTTCTTCCCACAGCTTCTGCGTAGAAGACGGCAACTTCTGGTTCAGGAACCAAATGAGCACCGTGTCCCACTGATCCACCGGAACGTCCATGTTCTCCAGCGCTGACATACACTCCCGTGTAGTGAACAACAACTCCTTTAAATCTGTTGCAGTTTCCCGGGCCATAGGAGACTGCCCAAACAGAGCCTGCATCTGTTAATGCACCAGAATGCGCTTGTGGTCGTAGCGCTCCTTCAGCAACTCCCACGCCTTCTCATAATTGGCCGCCTCGACCGACAAATTCTGCAGAAAACGCTCGGCGTCACCAACCAAACATGATTGCAGAAAGTGCAGCTTGTCGATATCGGCTAGACTGCTGTTGTTGTGTACCAACGCTCCGAATCGATCATGAAAGGCCCGCCAGCTGGTATAAGCACCATCAAATTTGGGCAAGTCGATGCGGGGGAGCCGTATCTCCGACCGATATGACGGCTGTTGCAACGTTGCGTCCAAACATGCTGCCTTAGCGTCTGCTGTGGGCACAGGTTTGTGTCTTTCCAACGCTTGCATGAGCTCAACACGATAATCCATGGAAATGTCCATAATCTGGTCGTACACATCCAGAAGATCTTCCTTCTTCATTGTCGTCTCCAGATGGTTTCTTCCTTTGATGGCCTCATTATAAACTTTAGACGTGGCGATGTCCAACTTAGCCAACCTTGCAGCCACATATGAGCGGGTCAGGCGCTCTTTTGGAGACTTTTTAAAGTTGAGTTATGGTCGTGAGTAAACTGTAGCTTTTTTAAACTTTTGTTGCACGACGCGACGTTATTTCGGTTTATGAAACGCGAAATTAGAGTATTTACTAGTAGTTAGTTGTTAAATTTAAAAGGATTTGAAAAGAAATGTTTCTGACTAGGTTTATTTAATATAAAAAACTAGGGAAAAAATGACTTAAGGAAATTAAACTCTTAAGAAAAAGAAAACACGTCCACTCGCTTTTCGTTATAATCGGTTTGAATTTATCTTGTATATAATACAGAGGTCAGAAAGAACAAATTCTATGTTTTATGTTTACATTCTTTTGGCATTTGTTTTTGTGGATTCTATCTTTAATTTAAGCATTTTTCGATTAGCTAATTTAGTATATATATAGGGGGAGGAAGATCGAATCGAATAGGAAAAACACACTTTGAGTTTAAAGAATAATTGTAATTTAATAATAATAATTAAAGTATAAAAGTTAAAGGGTTTAATAGAGAGTTGGGGTTCACTTTTCACTTCTTGTTTCTTTGCTTTGTCTTTACCGAATGGCAACTACTTTACCAAATTCATCTTAAATAAGGTGGATAATTTAATAAAGCGGATAATTTAATAGAAGTAAAACAATTAGGGTAAGTAATGACACATTTGGTTATTTGAAAGTTGAATTGTTAGGATGTAGTCACCCTACATTCGGCCATCCTGCTTGTCGGCTGTCTCAGACCAACTGACATCTTCATACTCCATTAGCCACATCATCTTCATCATCGATCTCGTCTTCGCTTTCTTCTTCGTCGCTTTCAATCTCATCGCATTCACTACCATCTCCATTGCGCCAGGGTCTCATAAAGTCGGCTGATGACAAAGTAGAATTCGGTCCTTCGTGATTGCCCACCTTACGAACCTCGTATCGGTCGTTGCGTTTGACCTTAACAATTTCATAGGGACCTAAATACAATGAGTATAACTTGGTTCCAGGTGCAAACTGAGTTTTTTTGATTGCCACTAGATCACCCAAATTGTATTTTGTAGCAGCTTTTCTTTTACGATTCTAGCCTCTTCGGTTTTCTTCTTGGATCTTTGCAATTTGTTCGTTGGCCTGGCTTCGCAAATTTCTTCTTTCATCTTCGAACTCCTCGATAATTAACCCTTTCATTTGTTGCTTGAGTTTAACGTTCCCAATACATCTCATAGGAACTCCAAACATTAACTCGAACGGGGTTTTGTTAGTGCTTCTACTTATCGTTGAATTTATAATAGTTTGCAGTTTTGGCACATGCTTGAACCATTTGTCAGGAGCGTCGACAGACATCTTCGTCAAAATTTCCACTATTGTTCTGTTTATCCTCTCCACTTGTCCGTTTCCTCGAGGAACACCTGTAGTCAGCAATGAATGAGTAATCTTTCTTTCCTCACAGTACTCTTTAAATACGTTTGATGTAAAAGCAGAACCTCTATCCGTGATAACTCGTACTGGGTCACCAAAAGTTTGGCTCTGGATCAGCAGTTTTTTAACGACTTCATCGGCTCCTGTTGACTTGACGGGAAAAATCCAAGTAAACTAAGAAAAAGCATCGACGATAACGAACAAATGCTTGTAACTCTTGGCTGTTGAGTTCATAGAACCAAGATGATCCAAATGATACGTATTTAGGGGGGTATCAAACTTTTCGATTGGATTTAGAAAACATTCCTGCTTCCCTCCTTTCCTAGCTCCAAGTATGCATGGAATACAGTTTGCTATAACTTCTTTAATTTTTGAAGACAAACTCGGTATCCAACAATCTTTCCTAGCCAACACTTCGACTTTTCGTGCGCTCATATGACCTTGCTCATGAATACCTCGTAGGACTTCTCTTTGCAGTTTTCTTGGAACAACTAATGAATAATCACCTTCCACGAACTTGTGCAGAACACCGTTGCGCATAACAAAATCTTCGTGCTCTTCAGGCTTCAGAATATTTGCTACCAGTGAGCAAAATTCATACGTTTCTTGCGCTTTTCTAATTCGGTAAGGAACACCATCCTCTATTCGCATTATTGCCGGAAAACGACTTAGTGCGTCCACGTGCCTCATCGATGTACCAGCTCTGTGAAGGACTTCACAGTTAAAATCCTGTAGGAATATTGCCCATCTGGCAACTCTCGTACATAACTCCTTCTTCCTCATAGTCGCTGTAAACGCTTTGCAATCTGTTTAAATCTTAAAAGGTATACCCAAGAAATAAACTCGTAACTTTTTCAAACACTTAACAATTGCTAGGACTTCTTGTTCGTAACTGGTAAGGTTGCTTTCCTCTTTAGACGCTTTATAGCTAATGTAAAACACAGGGTGCATTTCATTATCATGCTTTTGAAGCAAAACCCCTCCGTATCCAATCTTGCTCGCATCAGTATGAAGTTCCGTTTCTAGCTCTGAATTGTACAGTTTCAAAACTGGATCTTTACATAACGCGTCCTTCAGGGTTTGAAAAGCTCCCACTTGACTCTGACCAAAATAAGATTTCGCATCTTTTCGCAACATATCTGATAAAGGCAGACAGCGTATCCTCCAATGAAACGCCTGAAAAAACCTGTTAGTCCGAGAAAGGACTGAATCTTCTTCACAGTATCCGGTTTCGGGAAATTCTGAATTGCGCATAATTTTTCTTTCGACGGCTTAAGAGATCCTTTTTCTACCACATGGAATAAAAACGTTATCTTTTCTGTGACAAACTCACATTTCCTCCAGTTGATAACTAAACCATTTTCAGCTGCAACCTCGAAAACTAATCTCAGCTTCTCTAAACACTCTTCAGGGCTTTTCGCTTGGATAACCAGATCATCAACAAAAATTCGCAACCACTCTGTTCGTAAAAGTTTTACAAAGATAGCATTTATAAATCTTTGAAAGACCGATGGTGAATTGCAAAGACCAAACGGTGCCTTAAAAAATTCATAATGCCCATCCGGCGTTACAAGTGCTGTGAACTTTTGGCTTTCCTTTTCAATGGGTACATGGAAAAACCCATTCTTAAAGTCCAAAACAATAAGAAACATTCCTTCAACCAGATCTTCCAAAATTTCCTCAATGAAAGGAAGTGGGTGGCGATCCTTGATTATTTTGGCGTTAAGAATTCGGTAATCAATACAAATTCTGTTCGATCCGTCTTTCTTTTTGACTAACACTATAGGACTGGAGTAATCCGAATAGCTATGTCGTATTATTCCTTCTGAAAGCCAATTATCTATCTGTTTCTTAACTTCTTCCTTCTCTTGTGGTGCTAATCTTCTCGGCTTTTGATAGACTGGACGATCGTCGGATAGTACAATGCGCATTTCAACTTTACACTTCTCTGGTTTCCTTCGCTCGTATGAACATACCAAATCTCTTATTTCGTCACGAATCTGATGATTGGTTACATGACTCAGTTTTGAGTTTATAATCAAGGCCAAATCATCCTTCTCAACCAAATTGACAACATCAATTTTCAAAATATTATTTTCTTCCAAGTTAATGGTTTCTGGAATTTTTGTAACATGAATATTACCATTCTCGATACAAACTTTTGCAACATTTAAAAAATTCTTCCCCAAAATCAAGCTATCTGACATCCATTTGTCTGGGACAATATGAAAACGTATAAAATAATGGTTTTCCTCGATCAAAACAACGATTGTACACGAACCATGCGTACGCTTTGCATTGCGATTACCAAATCCCATCAACTTTTCTCCTATAGCCCATCAACAGCAACGCCAGTCCTCCTCCAAACGCTCTCTTGAATCGAAGATACATCAGTAGGTATTGGGATACTTGGGGATGGGAGTTCTGAGGGAGACAGAGAGAGGAATGGTCTAAAGTGAGACAGAGTATGTTGTGAGGGTAGGTATTGGGATACTTGGGTCTGGGAATTTTGTCGCGTGTCGTTTGGGGTCTTATCAGTGGTTCGTTGGGGTCTTATCAGTTGTTTGGGCAGCTGGTGTGTGTTGTTTTGTTAGAAGGTCAAGTTTGGGGTCTTATCAGCAGTCTGGCCAGATGGTGTGTGTTGTTTTGTTAGAAGGTCGGATGGTTGTTATGGTTTTGTTAATTTTGAAGGTTGTTGTTTTACTTTTAAATTTTTGAGAAATGTTGTTTACGGTGCGCAGCTCTTGGTAATAGGGATTTCGTCATCTGGTGTGTTATGAAGAAATTTGAACTGGCCGCTGGCTGAGGCTTTGTTTTTGAGATTTTCTTATCTTGGTTGTGGACTGTGGTACTATTTCATGGCTAATTATCTGTATGAAGGGTTCACTTCAGGAGTAACTCGTATAAGGATTACTCATTGCAATTTTAATTTAAAAATATGTTTTGGTGCGAAAGATTAAGGGAGGGAGAAACATTCTGCATTTGTGAATCTGGATGGCTGGAAATTAAATTTTCCGATATAATATTTTATAATGAAACACTAAAACTACTGGTACAACCAGAACACGGAAGAGAATGCGTTTTGTTTCACATTAGAAATGGCGAGAACATATCCCTGGTTCTTGGTCTTAGATTGCAGTTTCAGTTCATGCAACATGTGCGATTTAAGCTTTTAGGTGAAAGTATGCTTTTTTTGAAAAGTCAAATAATGTTAATAAAATTTGAAATTATATTATAGGAGGGGAGCTAACAATGAACGGTGCGATCACACCTCATTCGAAGGTTTTAAAGAGACAAGAGACCGGATACCCTTCTCTTTGTCCATTTGGTGAGGCTGACTTACTTAATGCACCACAAAAACCAAAGAAGAAAAAAGATAATCATAGAGAAATATCGAAAATAGATCGAGTTCCAGACGCATTTCAGTTAAATGTTTCTTAATATATACTATTGAAAGATGAATATATATATTATATATATAATTTTAAATTTGATTGTGTTTTTTATTAGTTTACGCTTATCCATTGAACAGAAAACATCTTGCTCTTGAAAAATGTAGCTTTGCTCAGCAGCGTTATGTGTGTTTTTGATTTATCCTTCACTAGTTACATCTTTACCATTACCTCTGGATATCAATTTACAACAACCAAACATAACTGACAATCTTTCTTTTTCGCTGAATTTACCTAATAACGATACAGTACAAATAGGATTATCGTTTCGTCTGCTAACATTTACAAATGCTAAAAATTTACATAATGCCACAAGGACGGGAATAACATCAATTCAAAATGATGACTCATCAATAGCAGATACAGTAATGACGTCAACAACAACAGCAAGACCGATAAATCAAATCATAGATGAGAAAATAGTTACAGTAGAGGAGGCTATAGAGAGTTTTAGGCAAGACTTGATTAAAAAAGAAATTGAAATATCTGGAATTATACAAAGTAAAGAGCCTTTTTATAGACATTTCAAACTCGAGTTTGATGTCGATAAGGCATTAACAATTCGATGCTCATATGATAGCAATTATAGCTTGCGCACACTCAGTATTAAATGCAATGAGTATCAAGAATATGAAACTGAAAGAGTTCTAAGCAATGGGGAAGTTGAAGTCTTCATGAAGGAGGATCTCGAATATAAGTCCGATGTTGAATTGTTGAATTTCAAATCATTAAAGCAATCATACCACATGAATATTTCTTAGAAAAATAAAAATATACATGTAAATGTTTAGTTTAAAACTTTTTATTCAAAAAATTTTTTTTTATTATTTGGTGGGTGAGAACGGTTCTACATAATGAAGTTCTCTCTGAAGGCCTTAAGCCGGGCAATCCGATCTGAAGCTCGACGACGCGGTGGGAAGATCTCAGCGTCTTTCCTGGGTATCAAGTCAGGTATTGGCTGTCTAAACAGTCAAAACCTTTCCTATAACGACCATCGTATCGATATTAAGATATCTAATCTTAGCTGGAAAATACTGAACCTCCAACTGTATTGAACCGTTATTTACTGTTACTATCTGCACTCTGAACTGCTCAGTAATGACCTCGTAGGGCATTACTATACATATGACATGAGATCGAAAATGCAAACAATTTTATAGCGTAAGGAAAAACGATTAAAAGGACCTGTGGATGTAAAATTGAACTTAGAAAAATAAAAGAATATATGTAAATGTTTAGTTTAATAAAACTTTATTCAAAATTTAATAAAACTTTTTATTCAAATAAAATTTTTTTTAATTATTTGGTGGGTGAGAACGGTTCTGCATGATGAAGTTTTCTCTGAAGGCCTTAAGTCGAGTAATCCGATCTGAAACTCGGCGGCGCGGCGTGGTGGGAAGATCTCTGCGTCGTTCCTGGGTATCAAGTCAGGTAACGGCTGCCTGCCTTCTCTACCTTGTGGGGTTTCTTCAGCGTGATTTTGTTGACGTGACTGTTCCATAATTATATTTATTATTATTCTGTTTTCCTCCCGTTTATTTGAAAAAGAAAAAGTACTGTTTACTATTCTATTGCTGGGGAGACCTTTTATACTCAGATTTTGAGGTAAACCGAGCATAAATCTTGATACATATTGTGAGTTTCTTGTCTCCAAGTTGTATATTGAATTTTGTTATAGATTATAAGAAAAGACGAATGAGAATAAATATAGTTTTACAAATATTTATTAGTTCTTATTTTGATTTAATGTTACAACTTTAATTTGTTAGTAGTAATGTGCGACGCGTTTCGGAGTTACTTCTCCATCATCGGGCGGAATACTTCTGTTGATAATGTTGTTGGTTGTTTGTTTCATCTTGACTTGGGCTTTGTTCTTCTATTGTTGTTGTTGGTTGTTTTAGTTAATCTTGGTTTTGGTATTTTGGTGGTGTGTTGCTTTCTTCTTCTTTTCTTATTTTTCTATTGTTGAACTTTTGTTTTGGCATTTTGGTGGTGTGTTGTTTCCTTCTTCTTTTTCTATTTTTCTATTGTTGTTGTTGTTGTTGTTTATTGTTTATTTATTTAGTTGGAGCTTAATTTGTAATGTGTTGTCTTTTTCTTTCTTTTATTGTTTGTGTTCAAATTGTATTGCTGTCTCATATAGTGCGTTAGGTTTAATAGTTAGTTTGTCATTTAATATTTTGTCTTGTTCTTGCCTGTATGCTTTATAAATTTCGTACTCTTCTATTGCGTCAAGTAATCTGCTTTTTCTGCATATATGCAATGTCTGTAAATTTGTCTCGATGGCTGTGTAATTGTGATTGTTGTCTATTAAATGTAAAGCAAATGTAGATTTGGTGTTTGGTTCGGGTTTGTGTTCTTTGAATCTCTCTTCAAAGGTTCTACCTGTTTGGCCAATGTAAAACTTGTTGCAATCATTGCATTTAAGTTTATATACTCCGGAATTTAATTTAGTTTCTTGTTTTACTTTAGGTTTTAGTATATTTTGGATATTGTTGTTTGTTTTGAATGTTATGTTTATGTTAAGTTTCTTAAATTGGTTTGTTAGTATTTGTGGTACTATGTTGGTGTATGTGACTGATGCATATTTTGGAGTTTCTATTGTTGTCGGTATAATGGTTTTGTTGTTGTTTATTTTCTTTTCCTTTTTCTTTATTAACTTGTCTATTAATGTTGTTTTGTATCCATTATTGTATGCGATTAGTTTAATCATATTAATTTCGTTATCAAAATCTGCTTTGTCCATAGGGATGTTGAAAGCTCTATTAATGAACGCATTGAAGGCTGCCAGTTTTTGAGACTTTGGGTGGTGGGAATCATTATGTATGACGGTGTCGGATGACATACAGAATCTCAACAATATTAAACAAAAATTAAAAGAAAACGAAGCAATGATCACAAAAGCCGACAAAGGAAACACAATAGTATTGCTCAATAAACAAGATTACATATCAAAAACAGAAACCTTCTTTCAAAACAACAATATACAACAATTACAAAATGACCCCACCAAAATGTACACAAAAGAAGTCAATAATGCCATCAACAAATGCGATCACCTACTTACCAACATTAACAAGCACGCCCTCAAACAACCAAACCCTAAAGCCCCAAAACTCACAGGACTCCCAAAAATACACAAAAAGGATATACCTATACGCCCACTCATCAACTATACAACCGCCCCATCTTACAAAATAGCTAAAAAACTACAACAAATAATAAAAAACAATATAAATTAAAGAAATAACAGCAGTATCAAAAACACCACACAATTAATAAAAAAAATAAATAACACAAACATAAACACAAATTACAAACTAATTTCATTCGATATAACTAACATGTACACAAGCATTCCAATAAACGAAACAATTAAAATACTCAAAGATAACCTTGAAAACGCAGCTAAAATCAACACACAACAAACCAATGAAATAATACAAATATTAGAAATAATACTAAAACAAAACTACTTTATTTTCAGCAACCAATTCTACACACAAACAGAAGGACTCGCTATGGGATCACCACTGAGTGGACTACTAGCAGAAATAT
Source organism: Melanostoma scalare (assembly GCA_949752695.1). Classification (NCBI taxonomy): domain Eukaryota; kingdom Metazoa; phylum Arthropoda; class Insecta; order Diptera; family Syrphidae; genus Melanostoma; species Melanostoma scalare. The sequence continues at coordinate 1,222,915 of OX456987.1, forward strand.
ATTTGAACCACTTTGAGAACAAATATATCCTATCAACACTAAACCCACAAAAACACAAAATAATAACCTATTCAAGATATGTAGATGACACTTTTGTAATCTTCGACGGAACCCAAAGACAAATAGATTTGCTCTCAAAATACATCAACAATATCAACACAAAAATAAAAGTCACAACAGAAATAGAAAACAATAACTCTATCAATTTTCTAGACATAACCATAACAAAATGCAATAATAAACTAAAATATAAAATATACAGAAAAGAAACTACATCCGACACCGTCATACATAATGATTCCCACCACCCAAAGTCTCAAAAACTGGCAGCCTTCAATGCGTTCATTAATAGAGCTTTCAACATCCCTATGGACAAAGCAGATTTTGATAACGAAATTAATATGATTAAACTAATCGCATACAATAATGGATACAAAACAACATTAATAGACAAGTTAATAAAGAAAAAGGAAAAGAAAATAAACAACAACAAAACCATTATACCGACAACAATAGAAACTCCAAAATATGCATCAGTCACATACACCAACATAGTACCACAAATACTAACAAACCAATTTAAGAAACTTAACATAAACATAACATTCAAAACAAACAACAATATCCAAAGTATACTAAAACCTAAAGTAAAACAAGAAACTAAATTAAATTCCGGAGTATATATACTTAAATGCAATGATTGCAACAAGTTTTACATTGGCCAAACAGGTAGAATCTTTGAAGGAGAGATTCAAAGAACACAAACCCAAACCAAACACCAAATCTACATTTGCTTTACATTTAATAGACAACAATCACAATTACACAGACATCGAGACAAATTTACAGACATTGCATATATGCAGAAAAAGCAGATTACTTGACGCAATAGAAGAGTACGAAATTTATAAAGCATACGGACAAGAACAAGACAAAATATTAAATGACAAACTAACTATTAAACCTAACGCACTATATGAGCCAGCAATA
>OX456987.1:1842302-2024656 GCA_949752695.1 Melanostoma scalare
CATTGGCCAGGGAATTTTCTTCAAGCCATTTAGCTACCAGTAGCATGGGGGGAAGCAATGAACTTGAAGTTGCCGTTGAACAGTCCTGTGAATCTATTAGGTCTCATATCGTACACATACCAGAAAGCGTGCTAACTCTGGTTGATCTTGAGTGCATATTATCAGGACTAAAAATATCAAAGTCACCCGGACCTGACAGGTTATTAAACCTATATCTCAAGAAACTACCCAAAATGGGCATTAAGTTTCTACTCAATTTATTTAATGGATGCCTTAATTTAGGCTATTTTCCTAAGGAATGGAAAAAAGGAAAAATTATTCCTATTCCAAAGCCAGGGAAAAATGCATCTTCGCCGAGTAATTATAGGCCAATAAGCTTGCTAAGCTCAGTGAGCAAATGCTTGGAAAAAGTAGTTAAAAACAGGATCCAAAATCACTTGAGTTTACATAACATCTTACAGGTAGAGCAATTTGGATTTAGACCCAACCACAGTACTATCCATCAGATTCATAGTATAACAAAAGATGTTAAAAATAACTTCGCAGTAGGTAAAAGCACAGGATTAGTCCATTAGTCCTACTTGATGTGGAAAAGGCGTTTGACACAGTTTGGCACAATGGACTGATTCACAAATTAAAAATTTTGAACTTTCCCCCCATCATTGTTAAAATAATTTTCTCTTTTCTAACAGGACGTACATTTAGGGTTTTTGTTAATGGTGAATCTTCCGAATCTAAGGAAATTTTTGCGGGTGTACCCCAAGGATCTGTTTTGGGCCCCTTTTTATACAATATTTACACATCTGACTTTCCGAAACTTAGGAACTGCGAAACTGCCATATTTGCAGATGACACATGCATTTATACAGCGGATTCAAATGGTTTAGTTATCGAAACCAATTTGCAATCTGCCTTGAATGACGTACAAAGCTACTTCCATAAATGGAAGATCAAAATTAATGCTGGTAAAACCCAAGCTGTCTTTCTCACAAGAAAAAGAAATGCTTGTTTTTTACCTAGTGGAAGATTAATAGTTAATGGATTGGAAACAGATTGGAAATCCAGTGTCAAATACTTAGGAGTTCATCTTGACAAAACCCTAACTCTCGGTTTACATATCCAACAAACAATAAATAAAGTCAATGTAACGATAAGAATGCTCTATACGTTTATCAACAGGAAGTCCAATCTAAGTAAAGAAAATAAGCTAATTTTATACAAGGCAATTTTTCAAAGTATCATTCTATACGGTTCACCTGTGTGGGGAAAATGTGCAAAAAGTCATCTGCTTAGACTTCAAACTATGCAAAATAAAATTTTGAAAATGATGCTGAATTTGCCATGGCATTATTCGACAGATGATTTACATAAAATCACAAATATTGAAAAAATTCCGTCTAGAATCGAAAAATTACGTAACAGATATGAGATATCCTGTAGCTCATCTGATAACCACCTCATTTCAAATCTGACTTCATAAAAATTGCAATACACATCCTTAAAAAGACTTATTTCTTCTCTTACTGTGATATATCTGTTTGTTTGTTTACTTAAAAGAAATTAAACTATTTACATAACTGCTGTTTTGTTTATTCACAAATTTGTTATTTATTTTTATTTATTCATCTATTTGATTACTTATTTATTTATTTATTTATTAACTCAATTATATATTTATTTACTTATTTATTTATTTATTTATTTATTTATTTATTTATTTATTTATTCATTTTTTTATTTATTTTCTTATTTATTTATTTATTTATTTATTCACTTATTTATTTACATATTTATCTATTTATTTACCAATTTATCTAATACCTTATTTGACTGTTTGTTAATGTATATATATAAATATATGTATGTATATATTTAACTGTGTAATTATTAATTTATTTATTCATTTGTTGGTTCATTATTTTGTTATTTATTTCTTACTTAATATACAAATGTTTGTATAATCTTTGAAAACAGATTGCAAGAAGTCTATAGTTTGGCTGAGGTGATTCTCAGATATTTCCTCCTCTTCTCTCCATCTCAAATATTCAATGAAGGTTTTTCTTGTAGCTTTTCCTTCTATCAACTAACTCAACTATTATAATATTATAAAACCATTATTATAAATTTTTCAGTAGTAAGGTAGCTTTATACCAAATCTCTGTAAATTGTGCAATATAGGTTTAATGAAAAGAAAATGTATAAATTACTCAGCTACAATAAAATATATATAAAATAGAAGAACTTTACGAAAAGTACTCAAGAATAATGGTGATTTATTCTACAAAGAAGGCACTAACTTGAGCTGTACCTCTAATACAAAACATTCTATTTCAGCCACTGATAAAATACCCGTCTTCTCAAAAATATACCGGTTTCCTAAAATACATGAGGAAGAGGTTGAAAAACAAATTCAAGATATGCTTAAACAAGGTATAATCAAACCATCCAACTCTCCGTACAATGCACCCATATGGGTTGTACCAAAAAAAGTTGATAATACCCAAACTAAGAAATGTCGAATAGTTGTAGACTATCGCAAACTAAATGAAAAATCTATAGAAGGTAAATTTCCTTTCCCAAATATTGAGTCAATTTTTGACAAACTCGGTAGAGCACAATATTTTACCACCCTTGACCTTGCTAAAGGTTTTCACCAAATTTTGATAAATGAAAAAGATCAACACAAAACTGCGTTTAGTACCCCTCAAGATCACTATGAGTTTGTAAGAATGCCGTTTGGACTAAAAAACGCCCCGGCAACTTTCCAGAGAATGATGAATGAAATCCTGAGAAACTATATAAACAAAATTTGTGTTGTATACCTGGATGATATTCTTATATTTTCCACGTCACTCCAAGAAATGGAGGATAATATAAAACTTATTTTCAAAGAACTAAGAAATCATAATTTAAAGATCCAAATAGACAAATGTAAATTTTTTTCAAAGAATACTGAGTATTTAGGTCAATAAAACCAAACCCAACCAAAATAGAAACAATTAGCAACTTGTGTTTACCAAAAACAGTTAAACAAATAAAATCCTTTTTGGGTATAACAGGCTACTACCGGAAATTCATAGAGAATTATTCCAAAATTGCCATTCCATTAACAGGATGTTTAAAAAAAGGTAATAGGATTAACGAAAAGGATCCTAAATATATAGAAGCCTTTGAGAAGTTAAAACACTTGATTACGAGTCATCCAGTATTACGATACCCCGACTTCAAGAAAAGTTTTACTCTCACAACCGATGCTTCAGATAAAGCAATCGGAGCTGTTTTGTCACAAGACAACCATCCTATTTCATTTGCATCTAGAACTCTCAATGAACATGAGATAAGCTATGCAACTATTTAAAAAGAATTATTGTCAATTGTCTGGGCAACAAAATATTTTCGACCTTACCTTTATGGTATCAAATTCAAAATTAGAACCGACCATAGACCTCTAGTTTGGTTAAACAATCTCAAGGATCCAGGTTCAAAAATGATAAGATGGAAAACTAAATTAAATGAATACAATTATGAAATAGAATATGTTAAGGGAAAGGAAAATAAAGTAGCAGATTTCCTATCACGAATAAATATGAAAGAAAATGAAATCAATGTTAATGTAGATAACAGTAAGAATAAAAAAAGTGAGATTATAGAAAATAAGGGGATAGTTAATAAGTTTAAAATCCAGTTAATTTTATTAAAAGAAAAAAATCAGTCTTACAAGAAAATATATAGCAAAAGGAAGATTTTTATTACAGAAAAAGAAATAAATGATGGTCAAATGACAAATATTTTAAAAGAATATCTACCAGAAAAAGGAATTTTAGGTGTTTACTCAGACTTAGAAGAAAAAACATTTAACATATTTAAAAATACTTTCCATGAAAATTTTGACAATTAAAATTTCAAATAAATTAAATGCGATCATCTAGCAGAAGATTTGTTAAGCAGAGATTCTTGTTTCGAAAAAATAAAAGAAAATCATGAAAACACTAATCACCGAGGAATTCACGAGAACTATAGTGAAATGAAACTGAAATACTACTTCGTTAGGCTTTATGAAGTAATCACAGAATACATTAATAATTGCGATGTATGTAATTTAGCAAAATATGATAGAAAACCACCAAAACCCAAATATAAACACACATTGACACCAAGAAATAAAAACGAAATTATTCATTTAGATATTTTCCACATTGAAAAAACATTTTATTTTACCGTTATTGACAAATTTTCCAAACATTTGTACGTAAAAGAAACTACAGATAAAAATTCTACAACTTTAGTTGATTTATTACAAGAATATATCCTTATTTATGGAAAGCCAAAATTAGTAGTCGCAGACAATGAGTTTAATACAGCTAACGTATTAGAGTTTATCCAACAAATGGATTTATCAATTCATTTCAATTCACCCAATAGTCATACAGGTAATTCGGACATGAGCAGGTGCCACTCCTCATTATTAGAACATTAGTAATTCAGACAAAATCATGAAAGCTGCATCGTATTATAATAACACAATACACTCAACCATAGAAAGAAAACCAATTGAAGTACAGTTCAGAAATTTAGACACAGAAGAAATTCACAAGTTATTGGAATTTAAGAAAAAGCAATGGATAGGTTACCATAATAGAAATAGGGAAGTTAATAAACCTTACCCCTACGAAAAAGCGTATATCAAGAATTATGCTCAGAAAAGACATAAGGAAAAACACAAGTTTAGAAGAATAGGAGTAAAATTAGATAACGACAATAATATAATTGACAAAAAAGGCAACAGAAATCTAAAAATTCACCCAACACGTATTAAAAGACAGAAAAAGTATTTTAAAGGTCCAAATAAAGAAAATAATCAAAAAATTGCAATACAACAAGTAACCTTAAATCAGTAAATTCCTCTCTATTTTTTTTTTTTTTTTAGGTTCTTAAGCACCTCAGCATAAAAACAATTTTCTTAATTCTAAACCTAATGAGTTTAATGATAAGCTCAAATGCAAATATTCAAGTAGATAATATAGAAGAGGAAGGAATGATATTAATTAAGGATGATGCCTTTAATCAGTGACTATTTTCGAATCTATCACAAAGTTAACCTGCAAGAATATATAGATGTTCTAAATAACATGACATACAATGAAAAAAATCCGGAAATATTTAAAATCATTCAAAATAACACAGCGCTTTGCCAAATTGATAAAATCAAAACTAACATTAAAATGCTATTAAGTTCAAATAAACATTCCATAAAAAATAATATTAAACTACGCAATAATAGAATAAAGAGAGGATAATTAAACCCAATAGGTTCAATTTTTAAATTACTGTACGGAGTTATGGACAATGATGATAGGGAAGAAATAACAGAACACTTAGATGTTATAGATAAAAATGATAAAAAACTAGCTGAAGCATATAATCAACAGATAGAAATAAATGATGTTTTCCAAACTAACTTTAAAAATATAAAAAGTAACATAGAGGAAACAAAATCAGAACTTTTTAAACTCGTTGGCAACGATAGAGATGAAATTAATGAAATCAAAAATGAAATATCTTTATTGAAGCTTTTGTATTATGTTTCGGAACTATCACAGGAAACAGACAAGTTAGTAGATAATGTTAACGCGGCTAAGGAAGGTATAATGTCAAGGTCAATTTTAGACATTGATGAAATAAAAGAAAATTTTATAGGACTAAATGAATTAAAAGAAATAAAAATTTATATTTTTGGAAAAGATAATTCAAATACTTTCATTATTGTTATAAGTGTTCCCATATTTTTAAATAATGAATTTCCTACGTATTATTTAAGATTTATATCATTTTCAAATGATACTATAATCTCAAATATAGAAGAGCAAAAAGTTATAAAATATCAAGATAAAATTTATCCTGTAAGTAAATATTTAAAGAATTTGAAAAATCCTATTGAATGCTCTCCATGTAAAACTTCTGAATATAAAGAAATGAATTATGTAGAAGAAATAAATAAAGGTCTGTTACTGGTAAGAAATTCTCAAGATGCCATATAACACAACTGTAATGAAAAGGCATACAATTGTGAATTTTAATAATTGTACCATAAAAATAAATAAAAGAAGATATTTTAACAAAATCAAAACTTTTAAACACAAAATTATTGTTCAACCAAATTTAAACATTAGTCTTGTTGATTCAGAAATAGTAATAAAAGACCTAATATTACAAGATATAGGACACCAAAGTAAAATTGAACTAATTGAATATAAAAACAATCGTAATACGATTGCATTTTCAACTGTAATAATCATAAGTATAGTAATAATTATTTTGTACTGTTTAATTAAACATAAGAACAAGAAATTAGAAGTTGTTAATAAAATCATATGTGCCGATAAAAATAAAAATGATAAAAATTGTATACCTATGAATGAAATTGTGAAAGTGAAGTCTCAGGAGAGTCTTCAATCTAAGGAGGGGGGAGTTACGAAGGTACCACTTAGTGTACCAAACACGCCACAGTTGGTTTCTATTCAGATACCAAAACTTGCAACCTCAACGGTTTAAAGAAAAGATAAACAAATAAACAAATGATCTCATGACCTCTACAGAGATACATGAATTTGCAACCTCAACGGTTTTATGGTCTCATTGTAAACATCCGAAGACCATCACCCTCATGAAGAATATTCTGTATGTAAACACATACTAGTAAGGCACAATAGAAGCATAGGTTTCATTAAAGATTGTATTTAGTTCTTAAGTGAGTTCAATTCTGAAGTTTAAATAAATTGGTCGTCCAAGACCCCAAAGATACATCTTCGTGTTTTCTTTGTTCCTTTTCGTTTTTCGCAAAAGTTGAGATCACCTCCAAGTTGGGAGGTGGGATCTTTTAATTTTTTGGTTAACACGGGAAGTGGTTCGTTAACTCGCGCGATTAAACTCGAAAAAAACCCAGTCCCTCATTTTATATGACCGTACAGTCTTGCAGGCTTGTATTGAGCCACAACTGTCTGCTATTCAATTGTCCGCGTGGCGACGCTAGTATAACTGCTTCTTTTTCAGGGTCTTACTAGACAGAATAGTATTAGTCTCAAGAATTCCTTCGTAGTAAGAACACATAGTTATTGCTTTTATTTCCAAACAAAATATGTGCAGTTTTCTGTTTGTTATAGAAATTTCTCAATTTTACTTTATTTGTAATAAACATTTGGCCGAAAGCAAAACAGTTACTGTTGATCTTGGGCTAAAGACGTTATTTGATGCAAGTATTAAAAGAGGTGATGAATTGTCGGAATTCGTGAAAGCCCAGACTTCTGGGCTTCACTCTTTTCTTTTCAGGAGAGGTAAAAGAACAGTTTTGAAATTGTTTTAGAGACAAGCTTTAGATGATTATGCTTACGTTTTCAAAGAAAGTACCTCTACTTCACAAGCTATAATCACCAACGGAATTCGCTTTCTTCTTTCCTTTTACGGAGCTCCAAAAAAAATTACGTGCTTGGATAATTTCGATACTTATCTTCTGCTAAAAACACGCATAAGAAGAAACAAGTACAATTAGCTTGTCTTCCTCCAACCTCTGCTTCTGCTGAGCAAGATCTATTTCGGGTATATTACCAAGTTCAAATATGGCTCGGTAATAAACTAAACCCAGAAAACTGGGGTTGGAAGTTAATTGACAACATATTGGAACCAGTTAAGACTTTACTCCCTCCTGCACCGCAAAAAATCCTCAACTCAATTATTTGCAATTGCGAAAAGGGGTGTAAATGCGGCTGTAAGAAAGTTGGGTTGTTTTGTTCATTAGCATGTATAAGTTGTTGAGGCCAATCGTGCTCCAATGTTCAATCGCCAGTAGAAGAGGATTCTTACGATATATGCGAGGAGACTTCTGATGCATAGCTCTCTGAACAATTTATTTGCACCCAGCAGGAAGAAGATGAAGTAAAAGAAGAAGAAGAACAAGACAGAGTTTCAATCAGACGAATAGTTTTCTCAAATTACTCATTACTTACACCGCTCTCATTCATTACAATAGTCATTACAATAGTACCATTTTCAATTTAATACAATAGCTTTTACCTCAACAGAACACCAAAAGATAATGGACTGGAATTAGCCTACCAGGGAAACCACGTAAACTACTACCTCACGGGTGGCGCGGAAAAGTGTGCATATTAGGAATAACACAACTTTTTCAACTTTTTGCAAAGCTATATCTCCGAAATGGTGATTCTTAGGGAAAAAAAAGTGTGTTTACAATTTTTATGAATAATTGCATGATAAATATTTTTTGTCTGTGTATTTTTATGATAAAACTTACCGTTTATGTAGTTGGAAAACTCACAAAACCGATGTTTGGAACGTTTGACCTTGAATAAATTTTTTTCCACACGGCGGATTGATGTAGATAATTGACAAATTGTAAGTAATAGGGTTCCCAACATTCATGCCAATTTTTAGCAAGGTGCGAATTAATGTAACCTTACCCCTATTTTTGAAGCTAATTTGACCGGACACTTATTAATTAGAAAAACAACGAAAGAGAGATTTTTCTTAAAACTAAATGCACATAATTTATATATACACAGACTCTGGGGATTTGGAGATTTCGTGGGGATTTTGACAAAAAAGATTGTTTCGGTGTGGATTTCATCAATCTGCATTATCTCAATGGGGATATTAGCTAGGTGGATTAAAATTTTTGGGGATTTTGATCGATAGGGATTTTTTTTTTTTTGGAGATTCTGTACGACACCCAATTTTCATGGATTGATGGGTAACAATATTCTCCTTGCACTTAGTCCAATCGAGAAATTCAAACAGGTATATTCGGAGAAATTCTGATCCAGAACCGATGGATGTAACTTTGAATGAAAATTTAGGTATTCGGAATGAGAGAGCTAATCAAAGACCTCAAAATTTTCAATCAAGCAGTCGAAACAATTACCTTATTTAGTAATCGGAAATTCGGTTCGAGAACTTCGTTTTATTATTGACTGTGGCGCAGAATTTAGCATAATAAACAAAAATGTTTGTAATCCAAAATGGCAAGTTACACCTAAAAATCATATTTTGAAAGTCCTTAATAGAAACATAAGCACAAATGTTGAGTATAATTTTCCTATTTTCAAAGAATTGAACGAAGATGTTAATTACTTTGTATACTTTATTGAATACCAGTTTCATGACAATTTTGACGGATTGATTGGTAACAATATTCTCCTTGCAATTAGTCCAATAATAAATTATCAATAGAAACTATTAGTTACTGAAAACGCTTCGATCCCAATATATTTCAACAAAGATGAAGAAATGTATGCAGATCTTACAAGCCAAAACAGAGAAGTTTTGAGCATTTTTTCCAACGAAAGTGTGATAGTCGATCTCCCACAAAAACTCTTTTCAGATCACCTGAACGATGTTGATGTTTCAAAATTGCAACCTCTTTTACAGTCTCAAATCAATAATTTACAAAGAAGGAAAACCATTATCGTTTACGAATCAAATTAAACACCAAATTTTAACACATAACAATATTCCAATATATACCAAACTTTATCGTTACTCGAAATTCATTCAGATGAAGTTGATAAACAAATATCAGAAATGTTAGATCACAAAATCATCGTTCCAAGTAGTAGTACATACAATTATCCTATTTGGGTTGTCCCAAAAAAAGAAGATAAGAACGGACAAAAAAGTTGGAGAATTGTAATAAATTATAAGAAATTGATTAGCGAAACGATAGAAGATAAATTCCCAACGCCTAACATTGATAAGCTATTTGACAAGCTCGGAAAATGTAATTATTTCTCTATAATGGATTTAGTAAAGGGTTTTCATCAAATCGAATTAGAGCCACGTGATAGAGAAAAGAAAGCGTTCTCGACCAAAACTGGTCACTATGAGTTTCTTAGAATGCCGTTTGGGCTAAAGAATGATCCTGCAACATTTCAGAGACTTATGAGTCATGAACCATGTTCTGACAGATTACATCAACTAGATTTGCATTGTGTATCTCGACAACATTCTCGTTTTCTCTACTAGTTTTGAGGAGCACCTCGAATCACTAAAAAAATATTCCAAAAATTGAATGAAAGCAACTTAAAAATACAATTAAATAAATGTCATTTCGCCAATTTATCGACAAATTATCTGGGCCATATTATCATCAATAATGGAATAAAGCCAGATGAAAGGAAAATAAAAGCCATCACAGATATGATACTCCCAACAACTGTAAAGGGTATCAGACTATTTCTCGGTATTACAGGATATTAACGTAAGTTTATCAAAGATTATGCCAAAGTGGCATATCCAAAAAAAAATCTTCAAAAGTACAACCATCTGATCCACTTTACAAAAAATCTTTTCAAACTTTGATATCTCTGATAACCTCTGAAGTCTGAACCCATTTTAAGATGTCCCGACTTTTCAAAAAGTTTATTTTAACAACCGATGCTTCTGGTTATGTTAGGTTACTGTAACGTACGTAATCGAAATGTAATGAAATGTAATGTAAATTAAAAAGACACACAACCTCTCGTTTCGGTGGTTAACAATAGACTCACCATATTTCCGTTGACCTGGCTGGAACTTTTGATTGAACTCCAGAATGCATTGCTTAACTTGCATTCTGGAATTCAGCTTGACCTACTTAGCCATGTCGCAATAAGTGCGGCCGGAAACTGTTAGTATGCATAATATTGATAAAGCAATAATATGCATAATAACAGTTATGCTTACTGGCATAGTAGGTAAAGGTGAAGGAACCAAATTTAGGTGTATAACATTACCACCCCATTTGCTACTCTTCACGCACTTTGAACAAGCACCAGCCTCACTACATCACCAAAGAGAAAGAATTAATTGCAATTGTATGGGCTGTGAAATATTTTCGAACGTATTTATACGGACGAAAATATGTTGTTCGAACAGACCATAAACCTCTGGTGTGGCTTAGTAACTTAAAATATTAAGTTGCAACGTTGGAAAATCATTCTAAACGAGTATAATTTTGACATCGTATACCTTAAGGGGAAAGAGAAAACAACGTTGCCGATGGTCTAAGTAGATATGTGGATAAGGTCAAAGATGAAGACACAAATTGCGACGAAATTAGCTTAGTCGATATCTTTAATAACGAACAAAGTTATGATTCAGATATCATAACGAATGCAGACAATAACGAATGTCTACAGGACTACAGATGCGACAATCCACAGTGCACAAGATGAAACGAAATCTTCTCCAAATTGACAAAGAAAAAAGCGATCTTTTAAAAATAATTAAAGTAGTTCTTTCCAAAAGAGGCTTATTTTGTGTCTATTGCGAAGATGTGGAACTTTATCTCCAATTCCAAAAAATTTACGTTAACTTTTTTGCTTTCAATAAAAATCTAATATCACTAAAATGAACAAATAAGAAATAGAATATCACTGACAAAAATGAGCTCATATCAGTTATCCAAACCGCACATATTTCAAAAAATCACCGTGGCAGAAATGAAGTGTTTCAGGATTTGAAACAGTTATATTATTTTCCGGGTTTACAAATTGAAATTCAAAAATTCATAATAATCGCGAAGTATGCAACATAGCCAAGCACGACCGTCATCCAGTTCAACTTTCAATGAAAGTAACCGAAAATCCAAAACTTTTCAACGACATAGTTCACATGGATATTTGGTATCCAGAGCGTGGAAAAATGTTCCTAACGACGATAGATAAACTCTCTAAATATGCCACTGTTCATTCACTAAATGATAGAAATTGGATCGCGATACTGAGTGCAATAAAAAAAAAGAATTCAATTCCTCGGGAAACCGAACAAAATAATTTCCGACTGCGATACTTGTATATTGCACTCAGCCGTCGAAAATTAGAGAAAATTAAATAGTTTTTCACAAAACAACAGCCTCATTAAAAACAGGCAATGCTGATGTCGAAAGACTTCACGGAACATTCAATGAACATTTGCGAATTATGAATGTAAACAAGGATAATTCCGAACTAAGAGAAAAGTTGTTTAAAATAATTTTGATTTACAATTCTACAATTCATTCGACAATAAACTAAGACCTGTTGATTTTACTATAAAAAACTACGAAAAAGAAGATATTCAAGCATTCGCAGATAAGTTCAAATTCAAACACGAAAAAGAATCCCGAATAGCACACAAAAATAACAACATTGATACTACTCCGCCGCAGTACGAAAATGTTGTCCAAAACCGAACCGTGACCAAATGTAAACCGAAATACAAGAAATTAAGCAGTTTTGAAAGACAAGGTGAATATATTTTGGATAAATCTAATAAAAGAAACATAAAATACCACCGAAAACAATTGAAAAGACGATACAAATATCAAAACTCCAAATGAAAATAAAAACAATTGCAATTTTCTTAAAACTAGACACAACACATACATACACCTTTTTTTCCTCACCTTAACGTGTCAAATTTTTTTTCTTTTCAAAATTATAGCTACAATTCAATAGTTTTCATTTTTATTTTCCGGCTTCTCTTTTTCGATAATCTAATAATTCATTTAGAGAAATGCAGTTTTAATTAATTTCCATCGGCTGGCATCTGGTGTTGTGTATCCATTAACCCACATCCGATAATTCGAATCCACTTGTGCATGCCAAGACACATAATGACATAGTCGTTATGAATGAACATGCACATGTGATTCGAAGAAAGAAAAACAAAAGAAGGAAAAAGAATTATATTGTAACTTTGTTCATGACCCACTGAACGTATTGTACTATGGAATCATATTGCACTTGAATGGATTGAACCAGACAGAGGTTCAGTCTATGCAAGTGAGAATTTGAGAACTAATTTCACTTGAGTTCAAGTGAGTCGTAAACAGAGAATCGAACAAGAATTGAAAAATAGAAACATTGAGTGAATGTAGTATATAGGGTTATACATTTTGGAAATAAATTTAGGACGTGTCTAAATGCACCCACGGTGTAGTTCGTTACACCAAATTATTTATCACAAATGAAATTGTCAGTGAAATTTGAATTTGAAAATGGAAAATCAAAAAAATGAGCACGACTGGGTCGCACGAACTTGCGATTGTGTTTTAAATACGATATCAAAATCCAAAGGCTGAGTTAAAGGTTTTGGTATTAGCTCTTCATAATATATTTTGTGGTACAGGATTGCCAACTACACATTAATTATGGAAATTTAATTAAATCACGCAAAATAATGAAAAAATTAAATTAAATATTCCAAAGGTTTCAAGCAGAAATCTAAAAACGCCATTCTTTTGCAATCGCTAATGTACATGAATGATGAAAATTTAATCAAAATCGTTGGAGCAGTTTTTCCAAAAACCGGTTTTTTATTTTTCACTTTTTTTTAAAAACTGTTTTTTAAAAATCGAGTACGCAAAGTTCTAGATCTTATTAGGAGTTGTTTTGACAAAAAATTTGAAAAAAATCAAAGTTATAGTTTCGAAGTTACTTTCAAAAATAAAAATTTTTTAAAAAAACTTATAAAAATTTCCAAAACTAAGTTTTTTTTAAATATTGATATGCAGTCTTTCTTTAACAGCCTACGACTTCTTAAATCCAAAATTTCGTCAAGATCGTGACAGCCATTAACGAGAAAGTCGGTTTTAAAAAAATCGGTACTATTGGAGGTACCGTTTTTAGGCCTTTTCCCAAAAATTTTGTTACATCATAAGAAAAACAATCCTAAATTAATCCTTCACACAAAATTTTATCGAAATCGTTGGAGCTGTTTTCGAGAAAAATTAGTATTATCATATCGGTTGTATGGCAGGTACCGTTATTTCAAGACCTAGGAACTCAATTCCAAAAACGCCTCTGTAGGATGCTCCACAGACCCTAACTTCAAATTTTGAAGAAAATCAGTCCATTGGTTCATGCTGTAGATCCATATACAGACAGACAGACAGACAGACACACAGACACACAGACAGACAGACAGAATTGCAGGACCCACTTTTTTCGTATTCTCTATCATCGTAATGTCATGTTTAATTGTTATCTCAAAATTTTTTTTCTGCACGATTGCAAGATTTGCCTTATAGTACCTATATATTGCGCAAAAAAGGGCAATAGGCTTCAACAGCCCAAAAAAAGTTTTTAATTGATTTTTTGGAGCAAAGGCAAGATTTGGCAAATGACAAGTAAGTAAGTACATACATATATAAGATAATTTAAAATAATCGTTATCTACGATGCAAAACAATTTCATTTGCAGACTTATAACTGTTGACGGCTCACATTTTCGTTTAAACGAGTGGACGGAACTAAGTGTTCAGTTGAACCTGCTTAGGGAGAGCCTTAAAAGATGGACCGAAATGGAGGAAGTATTGGAAAGATCTTGTGTAAGTCTTATAAGTAAAAACATTATTGTAGACATCATCAAATCACTAAATATTTTCCTTTACGCACAGAATAAGTGTTCGAAACCGCGACACCAGCGCGAAGGAACAACGCAGCAAAAGTGGGGTAAATGGTCCACCTCAGAAACAGACCGGCGAATAATAAACATTATTACACCAGAGGCTGTTCATGGTGTATCAGCAGCTGTGGCTGAGATAGGATTTGAAGAGATTTTGGTGGGTGTCCAATTTAAGTAGGTTTTAAGACTTTACATTTTATGTTTTCTTACAGATTGAGTGTATCAATGATGAGGTTTCAAGCCCAGAAATTTTTGTTCAGAAGAGCTTCCGATCCCGAGATCTGACCAATCAAGCAATAGAAGAATGCCAGTGTATCCGGGTGCACGTAAGCGACTGATAAAAAGGACGCTCAATAACTCCTCTGACGATGCTTTGGCAGCATAAAAAGAGTTCGAGGAAAAACGAATAGAATTTAAAAAAAAAATTAATTAATGTTTGAGAACAACAAGATTTTGGTTGAGAACAATGTTCTACAAAAGAACAGTGAAAAACTGGACAAATTGTTGACAGCGTTGGGGAATAAACAGTAAATAAATAAATTTTTTTGCAAATAAAAATTAAAATTGATGCAAAAATGACAACATTTATCATTTAGTACTTTTTAGTACATACTTTCAGTGTGATTTATCATTATGAGTTCCGGAATCGCATCAGATTTTTTTGTGAAGTGATAAAATGAAAAAGCTCTGTGAAGACTGAAATGAAATAACTTTTATCACTTCACACCTTCACAGTTACAGAATCGATCCCCTGGTAGGCAAAGTATAATTTTTTTTGTTTTTGGTAACGGGTCTTCCCGTCAGATAATGTGAGCTCATTGATGAGAAACAATTTTGCTTTCTTGTCATTCGCATACATAGTTTCAAAGGCAACGTGAAAGCATGGAACATTTGGAAGATCTCGTAAGGAAAACTAAAAAGGCGAGTGTATAATGTTTAATGTATTTAAATTTCCTTACTGGAAAAATAATAATCTTAAGGAGGGGGCAATGTAATAAAAAAATAATAATAGCAACAAATTCGGGCGAATTTTTTGCTATTATTATTTTTTTATTACATTGCCCCCTCCTTAAGATTGTTCGTCCCGAATAATTCCATCTGCAGCCTCGCCAATATATCGATGCAGCCGGTCACAATGATCTACTTTTAACTTGCCTCTTAGTCCTTTTTAGATGCGGTAAACCACGTCGTTAATCCTCGTGACAACAGAACAAGGACCTTCCCAGTTCTGCGGAAGTTTCGATGACAATCCCTTTTGACGATGAGGATGAGAGACGAGGATTCCAAGCAGGAGATCGTGTGTGGCTTACACGAACTCCTGGTTGGAGTCCTGCCGTTGTCGCTTTTGTGTCATACCGGATCTTCATCCGGTCGCCATACACTGTGGCCCATGTCCCTGTTCTGTTAGGTCTATCGGTAAGCCTACCCACCCCTGTGTTTGAATCACTGACATAACAATTTCGGAACCACTTCTCCACGTCACCTCTAACATGCAGCCAGTAAAAGCGTTTTCGCACGTTCTCCAGCGTCTTGTTGACTCCCAGGTGACTTCCTGTAGGGCTCCTATGCATCTTTTGTAAAACCTTCTTGATTTTCGATTGAGGAACCATGAGCTGCATTACAAAAGATTTACCGTCAGGAGATTTTCATTTGCGCTGGAGTACGCTTTCTTGCACGCGAAGCGAGTCCCACTGTGCCCAAAAGGCTTTGACAACAGGGCTTTGTTCAGAAATGTCGTCCCAGTCAGGTTTCGTGTTGTTCTCAATCCATTTGAGAATCGGTCCGCCGTCTGGATCCTTCTTTTGAGCAGACCTCAATTCTTCCTTGTTCAATTTTCAATTTTTCAATTTCTTTATTTATATAGCTTGATTTTAAGATTAGCATCTGGTTTACAATTATGCTTCGTAATGGACTTATCAGTGGTAACATTCTAACTTGATATTTATATATTATCAAGTTAGAATGTTACCACATTCCAAATTAAACCAAATTTATAAATTAAATAAAAAATATTGGAAATAATAAATAAAATATAAGAAAGATAGAGAAAGTATTTAAAATGAAAAGAGGTAAGGCAAACGTAGAATAATATGCAAAGATATGTACAATTTACATCGATATGTAGCGTACAGCAAACCCAACAGGAAACAGGGGAATAATGGGCTATAAAGTGGAATAGTAGTAAAAGACCTTCCTTTTGAAAATATTTTTGTCATCTGTGTCTCGCAACCGGCGCGGCAAAGAATTCCATAACCGAAAAGCGTTGACAAAGAACTGCCGCTGTGAAATTAAACATGAAAAACGTGGAATTATGATTTGGTTTGTTCTTGTGGACAACGAAAATTGAAGTCTTTTATAGAGGTACGTGGGTTGATGCGATTTAATAATGTTAAAAAGCAGTACAAGAGTCCGGAGCTTTATTAAATTTTCTAATGAGATACCATATATTTTTTTTGGGTGATGTGATACGTGGTCAAAGCGATTCAGATCATAAATGTAACGCGCCACACTATTAAACGCTACGTTGAGTTTCCTCTGACTTACGCAATCGAGTTTACAAAATATTTCACAGCCATACATTAGGATCGGCACTACAAGGGTTTTAGCTAACATTTTTCTGGTTTCCAAAGGGGTGAAATTCCTGGTGGGCCAAAGAAGTCGAAGGGCACCATACGCTTCCCCAACTGCATGTGTGATATGGTTGTTCCAGTTTAGAGTCCGATTAAAACAAATACCTAAATTCTTAGCAGTGTCTACGAAGCTCACTCGACTGTTACTTAGTTCTATAGCTGGGAAATTCGATAGATCTATTGCTCTTCGCGAAATTACAATGCACTTCGTTTTTTGTGGGTTAAGAGTTAGGCCACATTTAACAGACCAATCTAGTATTGATGACAGGTCCTCATTAATCTTCCTCACACAATCTTCAATCATATCAATAGGGCAGCTTTTCATCAATTGGAGGTGGTCTGCAAATAAGTGCTCATCACAGTGACGTATTAATTTAGAAGCTTCGTTAACATAAATGGAGAAAAGAGTTGGACAGAGTATCGATCCTTGCGGAACTCCACATGAAGAGGATAAGAATTCAGAACCCTGATCACCCACTACGACAACTTGGCGTCTACCAGTGGGATAGGAAAAAATCAGCTTCACTGACTCTGCAGAAGAGTTGTACATTTTCGAGAGCTTGTTACAAATAACATTATGATCGATGGTGTCAAATGCCTTAGAATAGTCTAAGTGAAGCAAGAAGGATACTTTGTTTTCATCAATTGCATTTCTTGTACGTTCAATAACGTCGAGTAGAACCGTAGTACTACTATGACATGCCCGAAAGCCTGATTGCTTTGTTGTTAAGAGGCTATTGCGGACAAGGAACAAACTTTAACTGTTGCTTATATGTACATGTACATACCTACATTTAAAATAAAAATATCGTTGACTTAACTATGTTCTCTTCATTTCAAAAATTTAAGAATGGCTTTTAGTTTATTTTGGGCAATTGAGGCAATCGAAAGCGAAATAATGCCAAATTGGCCTTATTTCACTTTGACAAAGTGAAATATGGCCAAACGTTACAATTTGGTCTTATTTCACTTTAAAATTCTTTTCTCTTCTCTACATAGAAATAACTTTATAATTTTAACACTCAGGAAAATTCACACTACTTTCTTTTAATTCAATATTACATATCTACCGCGAGTATAAGTAATGGGGATTCTAATTCTTGTTCAACTGGCTTCCACTTCCACAAATTTCCACGATTCACTGCCTCGAAATACCATCGGTGATGGCTAAGCTGATCTTGTCGTGTACCACTCGACCGTTGTACATGCACATAGCCGGTACAGTTTGGTTAGTACATGACAAGATCACACCATCGGATAGCGGCCAGCTTTAGCGGCTTATCGCTATCTCGTGGTAAGTCGTGGGTGGAGATAGGTTCGCCTATTATGTAATTTGGTCGGTTGCTATGCGTGGTATATATATTTTATGCAGACTTGTGTACTGCGAAATGACAAGTAGGGTGGGTCAGGTAGGTTATGAGTGTAATTAATATAATAGTATTATCGTGGGTAGTATTATGAGTGATTTGTTATTATAGATGGTAAGTACTATATTGGTTATTTATTATTATTACAGGTAAGTATTATAGTATATAGTTTACTTATTACGATGGTATTATAAATGTTTTATTATTATGGGTAAAGGTTATGTGTTTTGGGTATTAAGAAAGGTAAGTATTATGTGTTTTAGTATTATTGGAGGTAGTTATTATAGGGGTTTATTAAAGTTCTGAGGAATATTATATGTGTTGCATTATTTATTACATATAAGTATTATAATGTGTACGTAAGGTAAGCTTTATTGTAATTTATTATTATTAAAGGAGTAGTATTAGGATTTTTTTAACGGTGAAGAGTATTATTTATGAGTTGTGTTATTAATTAAATGCAATAATTCTGTGTTTTATTATGGTGAAGGGTAAGTATTATGCGAGTTATTAGGTGAGTTATTTTTTTTTTTGTGTAGTTACATCCCAGATGGCACCCACAACCTATAACACGCTATTCCCCACATTCCCCTTGCCTAACGGCACGTCCAACATTTCCTAACAGGTTCCCACCATTTTTGCTATCCTTGCAAAACATGTACGAAACGAGTACACCTCCTTTCCACTTTTTGCCAAATTATGCGAACGAGTCAAATGTAATCATATTTCATTCCTCAAATGAAATATGATAAATACTTTTTCACTCCAACGGGAAACATTCATTATGTTACCTGTTGAATAGTTGTTAGCAAGTAAGTCAGTCTTAATTCTACCATCTAAGATAGAGGTGCAGCCTTGCTTTGGACAGCGGCCTCCAATTAGAATATAAATCTATATATAAATATAAAGAAGGTGCAGCCTTGCTTTGGACAGCCGCCTCATAATAATATCAATTAATGTAAAGGATTCAATACGAATAATAAAAAGAAGAAAAAAAAGAAGAAAAAAACAAGTTATTGTTTTTTTATTTTAATCCGCTCGAGCAAAGACGTAATTGTCGCAGTCGGTCGTGCGAATAAGTACAAAAGAACAGTGGGATTAACTACAGTACAATAACAATACATTTAAGTATAGTGCGTTTAAGTACAAAATAATTAAGACTCACAACAGTGCGATTAAGTACAGAAACTATACAAAAATACAGTGCGTTTTAGTACCAAACCGTTAAGATTCAGTGCGATTAAGTACAGAAACTATACAAAGATACAGTGCGTTTAAGTACCAAACCGTTGAGATTCAGTGCGATTAAGTACAGAAACTATCTAAAAATACAGTGCGTTTAAATACAAAAATACAGTTGTCCAAGTCAACAATACTAACAGCGCGTATACAAAGCAAAGCAAAAACTAACAAAATTAACGATAAACGAAATAAATAGTTTGACATAATAAGACAAGGCAGAATGGCTCAGAACAACATTGAGCAATGTCTTACAATGATTTACTCAGCTGCTGGTAGGTCGGGAGCAACCAGTCAGCGTGAGGGCAAAGATTGAAAAAGAGATTCGATTTCTGAATCCATTCGAAGGTAAGAGAGGAACTCTCCCAAATAAAACCCTGGCGAGCTACAGAGCAGAGGACAAGCAGCAGGTATATGAAGTCATCTTTAACACCAAAATAACGGGAGCAGCGAGGAACTACCTCATCGTAGATCCCCCAACCAACTGCGAAGAATGCATCAGCAAGCTAAAGAGACACTTTCGACCAGCGAAGGACGAATTAGCCATAACCAAACATATCAACAATCTAAGGGTAAGATCTATATTAGAGTTAGATAACAAAATTAGGTATATAATAGACGACATCACAGAATGTGCCGCCTTCAGCGACAATACAAAAACTTTAACCGATCTTATTTAATGTGTTAACCATGAAAATTAAGGAACTTGTCTCGGGGTCATTAGCATATGCAATAAAAAGCATCCATAATCTAAATGAAATAAGGGACATTATCAACAAGTTCATTGGCCAGGACCAAGGAAACTTAACTAACTATTATAATTCAGGTCGTATTAATAACCACAGGAATAACTTTTTAGGGCAACACAATAATTTTAGAAACTCTGAACAAACATCAAACAGACATTTTGACCAAACACAGCATAGAAACTACAACAATTCAGGACAAACAAGAAATACGAGACAAAGTTACGGTAACAACTCACAGCAACATCGTAATTCGAATCCATTCAGATTCCAACCAAATACGGGGCCAGAACCGATGAATACGACGTCCGGAAGTTACGCAAGACAATTAAATGTACAAAACCTGGATTTTTGAGAAACCAGCCCACAAACAGACTTCCCTATATAACAATCAAAACCAAAAACAATAGATACAATTTAAGAATTTTAATAGACACTGGGTCTGAAACCAGTATAATTAATCCTGGGATATGCCACCCAAAATGGTAAATTAAGTTAAACAAACCCATTACGCTGAAAACCGCAGCAGATATACCAATCTATGCGGATACTAAAGTAAGAATCCCGTTATTCGAAGAGCTCGGCATGTTGAACAAAACAGCAGAGTTCCTCGAATACAAATTCCATGACACTTTTGATGGGCTAATAGGAAACAATATTCTATTTCCTGCAAAAGCCATCATTGATCTTGGAAAAAAATTACTACTGATTGGGGAAACGAAAATTCTCATCTTCTTTGATAAAAACTACGGAAAAGTAGAACATACGAAAATTGAGGAATACGAAAAAACAATTCCAGAAGTTTTCCTACAGGAAATTTATAATTTACAAGCAAATACAAATCCTATATTAGACCAAATAAGAGTAAACCACCTAATGAAGAAGAAAAAACCAAAATAAACACACTTATTTGTGAATATTCGTCAGTATTTTATCGAGAAGGGACTGACTTAACATTTACCAACGCAATTAAACATGAGATCAAAACATCGAACGATATACCAATCTACACCAAGAACTATAGATATCCTGAGGTACATAAGAATGAGGTCAAATCTCAAATTAGTGAGATGCTGCACCAAGGCATAATAAGGCCGAGCAGTTCACCTTATTCTGCACCAATATGGGTCGTTCCGAAAAGGGAAGATGCTTCTTTAGTGAAGAACAGATGCATTTGTTTTCTTTGCTATTGGCAAAACTCTTGCAAATTTCTAGTGGAGAGGAAAAGTTGACGTAATTATGCACCAGTTAATTATATGAGTGAGATGCGAGGCAATAAGGTAAGATAAGCTTAACAAATCGAATTGGTAAGCCATCCTCACCTATCGAATCGGACCTTATGGCCGCAACGCATTGAGCAATTTCGACTTCCGTGGCTACTTCAAAACTTTCGAATATTGGTGCAGAGGCATTCACTGTTCCACTGTTCGATTAGAAGTTGAGCTACCAGCAGTAGGGTCATCACCCAAGAAAAAAATTGTTCGAGTCATCTGGATCCAGAGCACACATAGAGTTGTTCTTTTCAGCAGACATTCCGATCGTCCTTAGGTTGCTCCAAAGTTTCTTTGGAGGAAGGGAAGAGTTTAATTTGGAAGCATAAAAGTTTTTCTTTGACGAACGGAGGACTGTGGCTGAGTAATTACGAGCCACTTTGTATGTGGACCAATTTACCTCACATGGTCTACGCCTCCATTTGCTGTATAACTAGTTCCTCGTCTTAATAGAGCGGACCATCTCCGGAGTAAAGCAAGGACATGCTTTATTCTGAACTTTCACTGTTTTCAAACGCACACATTCGTCGTACAAGTTTAAAAGTATTGATTTAAACAGTCTTTCTTTCTCATTTGGATCACTAGCCAATCGGTGTTGCCAACAGGGAGCAGAAATTGTCGCAGCTTGGAGGACACAAACATCAATAGAGTTAAAGTCTTTGTAGGTAAAGGTAAAAATCACCTTATTTGGGTGCCGGGGCACAGAGATATCGTGGGTAACTGCAAAGCCGATGAACTCGCCAGAGAAGGAACCGTTCTACCGTTCTCAACCAGTA
Source organism: Melanostoma scalare (assembly GCA_949752695.1). NCBI lineage: Eukaryota > Metazoa > Arthropoda > Insecta > Diptera > Syrphidae > Melanostoma > Melanostoma scalare. The sequence goes on from OX456987.1 coordinate 1,864,771, forward strand.
GGTTGAATATTGGTATACCAATCGCTACATGTAAACTTATGCTAAAGCAAGAGGAAATGGATAGAACAAATTATAGGTTGAACAATATCACCACGTGTGTGGCAACTAAACGGATATGGCCAGGACTAGATTCAAAACGCACAAGACATTTGTTATCCATAACCAGATTGCAAGTTAGCTCCGTAATCAATGTCATCACCGGACATTGTCTGATAGGAAGACACGTCTTAAGACTTGGTGGTTCCTCGAATGACTTCTGCAGAAGTAGATGAAGAGGAGGAGGAGACAATCCCACACCTCTTCTGCTCATGTCCTGCACTCACTTTTAAAAGAAAACGGCATCTAGGAAAATATTTTCTTGATGATCCAAGCGATCTGGCGAACACAGATCCCCTGCATCTCCTTCGCTTTATCAAAAGCTCCAAATGGTTTTGTTAAGTGAGGTACTCCCTCGCATAATTTCCATGGTATCACAATGGACTTAATATTGGTCTAAGTGTGTCAGTTTGTTTTCCTGACAGCCATTTTAAACCAAACCTTAACCTAACCTAGGTAAAGGTGACTGGGATGACAGTTCTCGAAAAATTGATGTCATTACAACCAAAAAGTAGATCATGGTCAGAAACATCAAGTGAAAGTTGATCGAATAATTTAACAAGCGACGAACACGAAACAATTATAAGATTAAGGAGACTAGGCACTTTATTTTTCGCAAAACGTGTAGGGTAGGTTGTATTTAATAGATTCATTCCTACTGAAGAAACTGAGTCTTTCAATTGAAAGGCAAAAGGAAAAGGCAAAAGGAATCACATTTTAGTAAATCTACGTTAAAGTCACCACAAATGATAAAGTGTTCGAAGAGGGCGCAGTATTCTGAAATAGCTGAGAAAAATGGCATGACCGAGCTACTTCTGTTATTATTAGAAACACAAGCGACTGCACATTTGGTATAACAGTCACGTAATTCAACAACAATAAACTCGATTCCACTACCGGTGGACTTAGTAATAATATTACATTTAATATTTGATTTGCAATATATAAAACAACGCCACCACCCGTGGTGTCAGTAACTCGATCGTTTCGGAAAAGATCATAGTTGGGAATCTTAAGAAGCACATCATTCATATCTGGCTTGAACCAGGTTTCACATACACAAATGACATCAACACAGGAATTGGAAAACAAATATTTTAAATAATCAGCGCGTTTAAATAACAAATCTTAAGTCCATCGCAATATTTAGAAAGAATATTTACAATAGTGTACGTTGATTTTTCATACATACTGTTATTGTGTCCCAACATAATGGTATTAATTATATTAATTTAAAAAAACAAAAACAAAAGTGCAATAAAACGAAGGTGGGGAGAGGCAAGAGAGAAAGGCGAAAACAAAGGAAAAGACAACAGAATTACAATATCTTAAGCTTACGTGATGATTAGCAGGTCCAAGAACAATGTTTTCATTCGCTATGACGCCGCAGCTGCAAAATTTTGTATGAAACGTCTATTATAAATAATGGAAAGCTACGAGTTTTCGAACTTCATCTACATTATCTGGTTAAGGATAACTTTAATAACATTATATTTATCTGGGTCTGTAGTTTACACCTTCTGCAGTTATTAGATGTCCAAGATAGATTACTTCTGGAAGCAGAAAATTACATTTGCTTATATGTAGTTTTAAATAATATTTAGGTAACCTCCTAAAAACGTGTGTATGGTTGTTATTGTAAAGTTATTATTTGATCCAAACACGATTGTATCCTCTACATATAGAAATCCAGATGCTTGCAGTCCACTATGTGCAATTGAAAACATTCTTTGAATGCTGTTTGTTGAAATTTTTAATCCAAAAGGTAATCTTTTGAATTGAAAGTGTCCAGTGTCCGTTAAAAAGCTGTTAGTGGTCTGGATCTCGAATGTAATGGAATTTGATGGAATGGACTTGGCATATCCGAAGTTGAAAAGCTATTAACTTTACCCAATTTATCTAATACGTATTTCAAACGAATTAACGGGAATTTATCATCAACCACTTTTACTTGCGATTATAGGTACTATAAGGTAAGTCTTGCAATCGTGCAGAAAAATTTTGAGATAACAATTAAACATGATATTACGATGTCTGTCTGTGTGTCTGTGTGTCTGTCTGTCTGTCTGTATATGGATCTACAGCCTGAACCGATTGACCGATTTTCTTCAAAATTTGCAGTTAGGGTTTGTTTGGCATCCTACAGAGGGGTTTTTGGAATTGAGTCTCTAGGTCTTGAAATAACGGTACCTGCCATACAACCGATATGATAATACTTATTTTTCTCAAAAACGGCTCCAACGATTTCGATAAAATTTTGTGTGAGTGCTTAATTTTGGATTTTTTGTCTTATGATGTGAAATTTTTTTTTCTTAAATGGCTAAAAACGGTACCCCCCATAGTACCGTTTTTTTAAAAACCGACTTTCTCGTTAATGGCTGGCATGACCTTGACGAAACTTTGGATTTAAGAAGTCGTAAACTGTTAAAGAAAGACGGCATATCAATATTTAAGAAAGTTTGGTTCTGCAAATTTTTATAAATTTTTTTTAAAAATTTTGATTTTTGGAAATATCTTCCAAACTATAACTTTGATTTTTTTAAATTTTTTTGTCAAAACAACTTCTATCAAGATCTAATACTTTGCATACTTTACTTTCAAAAAACAGTTTTTCAAAAAAGGTGAAAAATAAAAAACCCTTTTTTTGAAAAAACTGCTCCAACGATTTTGATTAAATTTTCATAAAACATATGTATTAGCAATTGCAAAAGAATGGCGTTTTTAGGTTTTTGCTTGAAACCTTTGGAATATTTAATTTCATTTTTTCATTATTTTGCGTGATTTAACTCAATTTCCACAGTTAATGTGTAGTTGGCAACCCTGTACCACAAAATATATTATGAAGAGCTAATACCAAAACCTTTATTTCAGCCTTTGGATTTTGATATCGTATTTAGAACACAATCGCAAGTTCGTGCGACCCAGTCGTGCCCATTTTTTTTTAAAGTTTTAAAATCAACTACAAATCTCCATTTTTTGTTACCTTCTGTGTCTTTCTTTGGAACTATTAACAAAGGAGAACTATACGGACTTATAAATGGTTCAACTATATCTTTCTACCGTTAGTTTTTATTTTACAAAATTTGTGTGTACTTGTGAATTTTTAATTCCTATTATCTTTCCTATGGACATTAACCCCGGGTTTTATTGTTGGGTAGGTACCCGTTTCTGTATTGTCCTCTGTTATTGAGTGGACCCCTATATTGGTTTGAATAATTTCTGTTCACGTTCTGAAATGTACTACTGGTGATTTGAGTAATTATTGTTGCTTCTGGTAAAATCACTTCTGTTTTTACCTCGATCCCTATTGTAGTGCATGACATTATTAGATCGGTCAGGTTCTACCTCTTATGCGATTTGGGTTGCATATGAAAGCTAAGCTGGTCTCGTGGCTATTACTAATGATTTGTATGGTTCTGCTAAACCATTTTTATAAGCTGTTATTCCTATCTGATCGTTTTATATTACTATTACTTCTCTGTGCTCGTATCCCTGTTCAGAGATTTGCAATTCATTTAGAGAGGCTAATAATACTTCATTGCGTGAAGCGAAGACCAAGAGTGTCTGGTTCCCCTGATAGCAGTTTACAATATCACTACCTATGTAATCTTGATGCAGTTTTGTTTGACATGAGCTTTTTAATACCTACTCTTAATTTTTCAAGATTTCTATATTGTATTTTCAGTCTGTATCTTATTTTTGACTTTTTTTAAGTTTTATAGCTAAAATGAAGTCAGTATCGCCAACCCCTTCAAATTTATGCAAAACCTTTGCAGCAGTACCTAAATCGAAATTCGCCATTGTGTTTCTTTTAATATCTATTTCTTAGTCCATGTCTCTAATAAATTTCTTGTTTTGTTAATTTGATCTCTGTACATCTGTACAGAGATTAAAATGAACCAAGTCTGCTTGTGAGCACTGAGTATTTACTTGAAAAAAAAGTTTTGAACAAACTGAGTCAACCCACAAGCAAGAAAGTTTGAACAATCTTATTTGTGAATCAAGCAACTCTGAACAATCCCTATTTTCAAACGAACCAAACAAATAGACTTGCTTGCAAGTCAAAATGAGTTTGAATAACATTGAACCAAGCTGCTTGTGAGCAAAGTGCTTGTGAGCAAAGCGTTCACAAGCAATTTCATCATGAACAAGCAATAAGCTCATGAGCAAGCAATATGTTTATGAACAAGCAGTGTGTTCATAAGCAAGCAATGTGATCATACCAAAAAGGGTAGTTTGATAGTGTGTTCGTCTCGAGTAAACTAAACTAAACTGGAAGTAAAAAAAGCAAAACAAAATCACGATAAATAAAGAATATGGAAAAAAGACAAAAATGTAACCAAACAATTTATTAAAAATTACCATTAAATTATTTACGGTTTCCGGGTTTAGCCTGTATCCAATTTAATATTTTGCTGACTTCATATGTTTTTTGTGTTCAAGCCACCATTGAAGATATTGACAGGATCTTTTATATCGGTTGCAATATTTTCACTAATTTCCGTTTCAAATGAATCCTGTGCTCTAATTTCCCCTATAAATCTTGTGAAAACATATGATAAAATAATAAATAATAATAAAAAAAAAAAAATGATGAAAACCGCATTTGTGGTTTGTTATGATACATATAGGTCACTTTCTCTCAGATAAACTCTTTTGTTATGTAAAATTCCGGAGAAAAGGAGTCTTTAAAACTTATTCCTCCAACGACATAAATACCTACATATTTATAACTTTTTCTAATTCATTGATGACTTTTGATTTTTGTACCTGCCACAAATCGAATTTAACACAGGTCACGGTTAAGGTAGCCTTTTTTTGAATTGTCAAAAAGTGATGTCAAATTTGAGAAACGGACTTTACTGTACTACAATTTTTTTCTTAGAATATTTAACGGAAACCGATGTTCTCCCCTCCCACTCCTAGTAGACCACCCTTACAACCCCATATGTACAGGCATATGAGGCTGATCCGGGCAGCAGGAGAGAGAGGGGTGTCCAGAATGTGGCCGCTGGCATGCTTGCATTTAGCCAGGCAATAGCTCGTCGGCGGAGGGGTTCTTGCAACCACAGCTCTGAACAGTGTTACGCATTTATCATGCTATGTTAAAAAAAAATGTGGCGACCCAGTTGTCCTCGTACGCGTTCCATAGCGGGGAGGGTCTTCGATGTTATAGACCCTCCAACCCATTGTACCCTGCGGATACCACCATGGCTACTGCAACCTCCTATTTCTGCAGTAGCCCCTTTCTCACCCCTGATCCCCTACATCGCTTACCCCATCTCTGTGACTGTCTTCACCTCAATCCATGGTTCCCTTAACCCGTCATTCTAATACTAAAATTCTCTAGTACAAATCAAAAAAATTTAAAAAAGTCAAAAGAACACATTTTTCTTCCTTAAAACGTTATAAAAAAAATTTTATTATAGCATAACTAAAAATTGTGGTGATCGTAAGTAATAATTCAAATTCAATTCGAAATCCAATTAAATAAAGTTCACTTTATAATACAGATGGCAACACTTTTTTAAGCATCCAAATTTTAGGTAATTATCTTTTATTATTATTTTTCTTTATTCATCAATTAAAAAAAAAAATTATTCTTTTTCTTTTCCTTACAGATGGCAACCCTTGTTCAATTTCCCAAATTTTAGGTTACTCTCTTGTAATAAATCATAATCATGAAATAAAGATTTTGAAAAAATAATTTCTTACAGATGGCAACACTTTATCATTAATTTTTAATTTCAAGTATCTATCATTTCTTTGTTAATTCTCTTTATTTATCCTTTTCATAGGCGGATCCACGGGGGGGGGTTTGGGTCCGGACCCCCCCCCCCCCCCCCCCCCCCCCCCCCCCCCCCCCCCCCCCCCCCCCCCCCCCCCCCCCCCCCCCCCCCCCAATCGGGGGAAAATAAAAGATGTTATTTGTAACATTTAAAAAAAAACAAATTTCAAATTTCGTTACGGGACGAAAAAATATAGCATCATGAGCAAGACAAAAAGGTTAAGGAGAAGTACCTAATATTATTATTTTAAAAATTCAAGAACTTTATTGATTATAAAAATATAATCGACATTCTTGAACGACTTGCTATTGATAACCAGAAAAATATCGTCAGATTGATGTTTGCATATGTGACTCGATCCGATAAAAGGGACTTACTAGGCAAAAAATCGGTTGTTGGATCATGATTGATTACACAAGTTCTTTTACTGAATATTCATGAAGCGCAATCAGAAATTGTAACATCGCTATTATTTCACGAAATATAAATTCAGAGAAACGATTTTTTCAATGGGTTTGAATGGAACATCAGTGCCTTCCAGAGTGTGCCGTGTAAGCTTCACTTTTGCCTAAAAGGAGCCTTTTCTGTTTTTTCTCACATCGCGTCACATATTTAGTAATTTAGTAATTTATTATTATTACATTAACCTTACACTCAGTAAGATACAAAATCTTTTTTAGTAGAGTATGTTTTTTTTTACAATTTTTCACATTTTTTCAAATGTTTAATTAAAAAAAAAGACAAATAAGAATAACAATATTTGAACTCATATTTAGTTGTATTCAATAATTATTCAAAAATAAAAAGTGGAGAAAATAGAAAGAATGAATCAAAATTTAAAGAAAAGAAAAGAAGAAAGGATAGAACAAAAATTATTTTAAATTATCATCATTAATATCATACATCATATAATATCATGGCTAACATTACAAACGTGTTTCTAAGTATTGCTTGAGTTTCGATTGGAAAAGATTTGTGCAGCTCACCAATCTTATAAATCTTGGTAGGGAATTCCACAGCGCAACAGCACATATGAAGAATTGACGTTTTGAAACTAAGTATGTGTAGCGTATATATAAACTTTTTTACATGTAAAATTTTTATCGAAAGATACTAACCAGTAAAGCATCAAGAGCATTTTGGATGTTCTGGCCGTGGATTCGTTGTCTCCACATTTTGACTTCTGATAGAAAATTTTTTTTTTCGAACAATCCGATATATCTTCGTAAAATGTGTAGAGGTCAGCGCATTTCTTTTCGTTAAATTCTTGTTTAAGAAACAGTTGCCCGAAACTTTTGGAAAATGGATTTGTGTTCCGAGAACTGACTTTTGAGTTGAGAAATGAACGTATCAAGAAACGGAATGTAGAAAGAAATTCTGTAATACTTTGTGCTTGAACATTGCAACGATTTTTTTGTGGATTGCAACGGCGGCCGGCGGGCGGCGGTGGCGTCGTGGCAATTTCATTTTGATTTCGTATTCAGAACAAATTCTAGCAACATGCTCATAAATAACGTGGAAAGTAGAATCTGCGTTTTCGCGTTTGTACGTAAATTCATTCAAAGCGTCATCTGCCAGCTTAGTAGCCTCACCCAGATCTTGGTTTTTAGATTGCAATTCTCGACTCAAAGGCAAAACAATCTAATTAACTGATTCAATAATGTGACAGGCGATTTGGAATTCAACCGTCGAAATCGCTGTCAAAAGATGCAATGCATTTTGCGAAGTATCTCGATCTTTCCACGTTTTGATTTCAAACTTTCCACGTTTTGATTTCAAAAGATTGCAATTCAACGTACGTTTTAACTGCTTCATGAGACTAAACCCACCTGGTAAGACAAACAGGCTTTAACTTTTAATTTTTTTTCTCACTTTTGTTTGTCATTTTTGAAATTTCTTGGTGTAGAACGTCTTGTCTTTTAGGCCAGTGAAAAAATGCTTCAATCGCTCCGATAAATCCAAACGCAATTTTGATTCCTGACACTTCGCACGCTGCCAAACTAAAGCTATGTGCAGCGCAATGTACATAAATTGCCAGGGGATCCAAGATGAGCCTGTGCACCAATGAATTGGACACTCATTGCCGGAGCTCCGTCGAATCTTTGGCCATAAATATATGAGCATTCGACGCCAACATCATGTAAATAATTTCTGATTGAAACTGCTAAACCTCGTATACATAAATAAAATTTTGAGTAATGGACCCCCCATGCCCAAATCCTGGATCCGCCACTGATCCTTTTACATAAAAATTTAAATTTCTCCCTTTTTTTCTTACAGATTGCAGCACTTTTTCAGTTTCTACTTCAATTTTGACTTGACTTAGGTTGCATTATATTCTGTTTTCTGTATTCTTTCTTTTTTTTTTTTTTTTAAACTTTAACTTACTTTACTAACTTTTTTTTCTTTTTTTTGCACTTAAATCTAATTATCACGACACGGTCACAAAACACTAGGATATGGGAACGGGAAAGAAAAAAAAAGCAGACACGAGGGAAAGTAAGAGGGGGATAAAGCAGGTGGGGTAAAGAATTAACTAGGACACACTCGCTGACACAGGGTTTAACTTTTTACACAAATCCACTGCTGCGGCTGATATTGGTAAAGATGAATATGATGATGGTGATGGTGATGATGATGAAGATGATTACGATCTGATCTTCCACAAATAAGTCTTTAAAGGGTTAATGTTCTTTTGATTTTCCTTGATTTTTTTTTTTTCTTTTAATATACTTTAACTTTCCTTTTTTTTTAGGTTCTTTACACTTTTTTTTCTATCTCTTTTTCTATTTCCTTTTTTTCGGAACTGGGCCTTGCACACCCACTCAAAACTCTACTTCCAATCACATAAGTAGGAAGAAAGATTTCTCCTCGCATTCGCGTATATGTTATACGACATGCAAACTTCACGAATCGTTTTATTAAACGTATTAATTTAACGCAATGTCTGGTCTATTTCCTATATTCCAACTTCTTTGTTTTTTCTTAAAAATCTTTTCTCTTCTCTACATAAAAATAACTTTATAATTTTAACACTCAGGAAAATTCACACTACTTTCTTTTAATTCAATATTACATATCTACCGCGAGTATAAGTAATGGGGATTCTAATTCTTGTTCAACTGGCTTCCACAAATTTCCACGATTCACTGCCTCAAATTACCGTCGGTGATGGCTAAGCTGATCTTGTCGTGTACCACTCGACCGTTGTACATGCACATAGCCGGTACAGTTTGGTTAGTACATGACAAGATCACACCATCGGATAGCGGCCAGCTTTAGCGGCTTATCGCTATCTCGTGGTAAGTCGTGGGTGGAGATAGGTTCGCCTATTATGTAATTTGGTCGGTTGCTATGCGTGGAATATATATTTTATGCAGACTTGTGTACTGCGAAAGGACAAGTAGGGTGGGTCAGGTAGGTTATGAGTATAATTAATATAATGGTATTATCGTGGGTAGTGTTATGAGTGATTTGTTATTATAGATGGTAAGTATTATATTGGTTATTTATTATTATTACAGGTAAGTATTATAGTATATAGTTTATTTATTACGATGGTATTATAAATGTTTTATTATTATGGGTAAAGGTTATGTGTTTTGGGTATTAAGAAAGGTAAGTATTATGTGTTTTAGTATTATTGGAGGTAGTTATCATAGGGGTTTATTAAAGTTCTGAGGAATATTATATGTGTTGCATTATTTATTACATATAAGTATTATGTGTACGTAAGGTAAGCTTTATTGTAATTTATTATTATTAAAGGAGTAGTATTAGGGTTTTATTATCGGTGAAGAGTATTATTTATGAGTTGTGTTATTAATTAAATGCAATAATTATGTGTTTTATTATGGTGAAGGGTTAGTATTATGCGAGTTATTAGGTGAGTTATTTTTTTTTTTGTGTAGTTACATCCCAGATGGCACCCACAAACAATAACCCGCTATTCCCCACATTCCCCTTGCCTAACGGCACATCCAACATTCCATAACAGGTTCCCACCATTTTTGCTATCCTTGCAAAACATGTACGAAACGAGTATACACCTCCTTTCCACTTTTTGCCAAATTATGCGAACGAATCAAATGGAATCATATTTCATTCCTCAAATGAAATAAGGTAAATACTTTTTCACTCCAACGGGAAACATTCACTATGTTACCTGTTGAATAGTTGTTAGCAAGTAAGTCAGTCTTAATTCTACCATCTAAGATAGAGGTGCAGCCTTGCTTTGGACAGCGGCCTCCAATTAGGATATAAATCTATATATAAATATAAAGAAGGTGCAGCCTTGCTTTGGACAGCCGCCTCATAATAATATGAATTAATGTCAGGGGCGAACGCAGGGGGGGGTTTTGGGGGTTGAACCCCCCCCCCCCCCCCCCCCCCCGAAATTTTTGAAATAAAAAATAACCACTAGTTTTTTAAAACAAGAATCAAAATTTAAAACATGGAAGCATAAAATTCATCTGAAAATTTCATTCTGTCAAAAATTTTTGAAAAAATCCTTCCAAATGCGGAATCCATTTCGATAAGTTAATTTGCAGGTAGTTCATATGTTTTGGAATGACTTTTTGGTTTTGGTATGTTCTTAGCATGATCACCCTTTTCTAGGGTAAGTAAATTTCATTTGTTGATGTGGAGGTAGTATTGGGTCGTATAAAATGGGACCTGCGATAGAAATATATGAAAATTCACTTTCCTACTTATATTTGCAAACACATCGCATTAGTCGCTTCAAAACTAACGAAAATTAAAATTTTATCACACATACTAAAAAGCAGTCGCTCTGGCTCTGTATAAGAATGGGATCGACAATGGCAACTAGGAAAGGGTATACTTGTGTATGAATAAAGCAGAATATGCATACCAATGAACATTGCTTGAGTATGCCAAAATGAAAATAGCCCAGCAACTTTATAGACACCTTAAATGTGTGCGATTCGTCCCTATATAAAACAGTTCATTATTTTATGCAGATCGGTGCCACACTTCCGGTATCCGTAGCTTCAAGCGAGCGATCTTTTTCATTTATCTGCGAGGAAGAACCAGCGAGGAGCAACTGAACGTTTTGCTGTTGCTGAACATCTGTAAAAGTATTGAGGCTCACTATGAGGACTTTATAAATATAAAAATGGCAAAAGTTCCAAGGCGCATTGATTTAATTTTATAAAATACTTGCTGACTTTCGGCAGCAATTTGAATTTTTCAGTAACCTATCTTCTTACTTTTTTCATATTTTGCCAAATAGTATTGTTTACTTACAAGTAGTAAGTACAAGTAAGTCCCATGGGAATAATGAAACAAAGAAAAAAAACAGACAGATTTAATTTTGAAATATTTGGAATATTAGTAACGACTCCCGTTCCCGAGGGAATATGGTGATTGTTCTCATAGGAATATGGGAATGAGTTAAAGCTTATGTTACTCGCTCGGGGATAGTAGAGCATTCTAAAGGTGGAAGAATTTTTGAAATCGGTGCAGTAGTTTCTAAGTTCTCGTTTACGTTCCCGTAGAAATTGGGATAAAACATAATGTCTATGTCTTTCCTGAGGTCTTAGACTACCTCTGTACAAAATTTCATTTGAATTGGTTCAGTTGTTTGGGCGGGATGACCAGACAGAGCTACTTTTGCATTTATAATATTAGTAAGAACCGGTTCCCGTGGGAATATTCGGATGAATTGAAGTCTATGTCCTTCTAGATCATCTCTGTATAAAATTTTACTTAAATCGACTTAGTGGTTTGGGCGGCAGATTCTTTCGTATTTGTTATAGTAGTAAGGACTCTTGTTCCTGTAGGAATATGGGGATGAGTTGAAGTTTATGTTACTTGAGGATAAGTAAGGCGGTGGAAGAATTATTAAAATCGGTGCTGTAGTTTCTAGGTTCCTGTATACGTTCCCGTTCTCATTAGAATAAATGGATAAAATGCATAACCTATGTCCTTTCTCAGGCTCTAGGCTATCTATGTAACAAATTTCATTCAAATCGGTTGAGTAGTTTAACGGGAGACGGTAACATAGAAAGCTGGACAGACAGAATTACCCATTACACATTTATAACATTTGTTAGGATTCCTTCTAGCAATGTATTTTACGAATCAATACAGAGTAAAAAAAAAAGCATAAAAATGTTAAAAACAAATTGTTCGTTAATATTTAATATATTTTTTCAAAACCCCCCCCCGAAAAATTTTTCTGCGTTCGCCCCTGATTAATGTAAAAGATTCAATACGAATAATAAAAAGAAGAAAAAAACAAGTTATTGTTTTTTTTATTTTAATCCGCTCGAGCAAAGACGTAAATGTCGCAGTCGGTCGTGCGAATAAGTACAAAAGAACAGTGCGATTTTTCGCTCGAATTTTCAATTTTCACATCACAAATCCATATTCCCCTGACCAAAATTTTTTTCCGCTTCGCTTTTTGCTTTATCTCCGGTACAAAATACAATGTCGCACGCAAAGAAAATCCAAAGTCCGTAACGCGAATTTCACACTATAGTTTTATAAACTACTAAAAAACTAATTATCAATTTTTTATTTGTTCCTATTTTTCACAATTTTAATTAAAGCTCTTGAAGAACTTTTTTTTTAATATAAAAACAATTCGTAGAACTCTTAGACATGGTTTCATGGTTTATATTTTCGTTGTTTTGAATTATTTAAGTTTCCAATAGATTTTGTCATTGTATAATGGAAATGTTTGTGTTCATATTTATAATAACCAACGGTTGTTTACAACGTTTCATTCAGTTAAATTTGGTCGCTCTTCGAATTTCTTCATGTGAGTTTAATTCCCATAAGAGAGTGGACTTATTTCCCACCGGTCGTGGGAACTAGGTCCACTTCATCAAAGTGTGCTTATTTCTCACATAGTGGGAAGTAAAACCATCAGTGGGGTTATTTCCCGTGGCCTTATGTCCCCGCACCGCTTTCAACAACGTCAGCAACTCTGCAATTACAAAGGCACTGACGAAGCTCAAAGTAGATGGTTCCATAGTGGAGTTGATAAATCTAATGCTTAAAAGCAGGAGATTCAACTCTACTCTAGGAAACTTCTCTGCAAAGAGATCTGTCAGTAGAGGAACACTGCAAGGCGGAGTCCTATCCCCTCTTCTATGGAATATAGTCGTCAATGAACTTCTAGCAGACCGCTCTAAATAAACTTATAAAATGGGCGGAAAAATGTGATCTAGGGGTCAACCCTCAAAAAACTGAACTCGTTCTCTTCACCAGGAAATATAAAATTCCTCAACTAATAACTCCATCAATAAATGGAGTCTCACTTGTACTTTCAAACGAAGCCAAATATCTATAGGTATAATCCTAGACAAAAAGCTAAATTGGAAAGCCAATAAACAGGAAAGAATCAGGAAATCCACCGCAGCCTTATTTTCCTGTAAAAAAGCCATTGGTAATAAATGGGGTTTCTCCCCCCAAATCACACACTGGCTCTACACCGCGGTTATCAGACCAATACTCACATACGGAGTAGTGGTATGGTGGACCGCTCTTGATAAAAGGACCTACTGCGATAATTTAAGCAAGGTCCAACGAACAGCCTGTTTGTGTATAAGCGGAGCACTGAGATCAAAACCCTCGGCTGCCCTAAATACACTTCTTAACCCCACACCACTAGATATTTTCAGCAAACAAATGGCTGCCAGCACAGCCATTCGTATGAGAGCTATCTCCGAATGGACCGTAAATAACATCGGTCACGCTACGATCCTGAATTTTTTCGGATCAATCCCTTTCCACTCCGACTACACCATCCCCCAATTGGTTTTTGATAATAAGTTCCAAGTCTCAATCCCACCGAGAACGACCTGGGACGACGAAGAATTTTTGAGAGATGATTCAATTCATTTCTATACAGATGGTTCAAAAACCGAAGAAGGGGTAGGCTGCGGGGTGTACTCAAAACGACTTAACGTAAGTCTCTCGTTCCGCCTTCCAAACCATTGTAGCGTGTTCCAAGCGATCAAAGAGGTCCTATCATGGCTAAAAGAAAACGTGATATCCTCAACGAATATCCGGATTTTCTCAGATAGTCAAGCAGCCCTCAAATCACTCGGCGCTGTTTCTACGTACTCAGTAACCGCCCTCAACTGTCGCTTATCTCTTAAGGAGATGGCTGAACAGTTCAATATTCACCTTTTTTGGGTGCCGGGGCACAGAGATATCGTGGGTAACTGCAAAGCCGATGAACTCGCCAGAGAAGGAAACTTATGCTAAAGCAGGAAGCAATGGACAGAACAAATCACAGGTGGAACAATATCACCACGTGCGTGGCAACAAAACGTATGTGGCCAGGACTTGATCCAAAACGCACAAGACATTTGTTATCCATTACCAGATTGCAAGTTAGCTCCGTAATCAATGTCATTACCTGACATTGTCTGATAGGAAGACACGCCATAAGACTTGTAACGAACTTTCTTATTTAAATTAAATCAATAATTCTTTCTATATCTGTGATTAAATAACAAGTATACACCAGAGTGAACTGTCTGTGAAATTCCTTATTCAAACCTTAATGCAAAGTTAAATCGGTTAGATTTCAAAAGAAAACCAATTGAATAATAATGGGTTAACCCCACACACAGTTTTGTTGACCATTCTACTCCAGTGTAAAAGCTCTTTCTTCCTCAAACTCCTTTGGATCGAACTGCTACAGGTCGTTCAGACCATCAAAGTTGAGCTACGAAAGAGTTGTCCACTTTCTAAGTAACGGGAAGGCCTGCTAGTCCACGCACATCCTAGCTCGCCGGAGGGGTGGGATCTTTCTACTGAAAAATGGACAGTGTTACGTTTTTATTTCAGGCCTATAAATTCGGAGATGGAATTCGAACAAATTAAATATTGTAGAGATGTGGAACCCGAATTTTAATTATCCTAAAAATAGCTTGTCATACTTGTGGAGAACATAGGTGATCGTGTTCTCTGAGCTATACCCTCCCCTTGCATCTAAAGAAAAAGAAAATTCTTATCTTGATGCACCTTGGTCATTGCGAACGCTCATTATACCGCCCTGACCCCTAAGATGAAACAAATATATTTGTTTTACAACATCCTGTTGAAGGTCTTACTCAACCCAGCTTCCTATCTCACATCATTTGTTGTTTTACATGAATGACACTCTTTGCCATCCGATATAATTCATTTGATGTTAAATATAAGGATATAATACCTTAAAAAATTATCAATGTACTTACTACTTCATTAAGCTTACTACGACTCCTGGTGAAAACGGTGCACTGTTTTGACTGGATTCGCTGGCCTTCTAATGTTGTCTGTTGGTTTAAAAATTATATCTTTATATATTTGTACATCAAAGTATTATATCTTGGAATTTTACTTAGCTTTTGTTTTGTTTTCGTTTTAGGGTAGTAAATTTCTTCTTTTTTTTTTTAGGTCTATATCAAAATTGGATGTTTGAGGTTTAAAGGAAAGGTTGGATGGGTGCAAATTTCAGGACAGGACAAAATATGGTTGAGGAGAGGAGAGTTTTCTTCGGAATTGAAAGATGGTGTGATCGTTTGGTTTGACCGATCATGGATGTCTAACTCGATCTTTTGTTGCTAATAGTTGGTGTTAAATTTCTCTGTTGGTTTCCTTTTCGTGTGTGTTTCGTGTGCACTTGTTGTTGGATTGATTTTGTATGTTCGGTGTTAGCCTTGACTTCAGCTTAGAATGAGCCGATTCCACCTGCGTGGCCTTGGACGTTGACGCTTTGTGTGTCCGAATCTCTCCCTTTATCTCGCTATTATCTGATAAAGATACATACCGCAAAAACAACGAGATGCATAAGAACCCGAGATAAACAAAATGACGAATCAGATTCTTACCTTCAGTGGAATTTCACCTTTTTTTTATGATTCAAAGAGCCAGTGTGGCACTCCTTTTACTTTATTTGTTGTATTTTACTAAAGTTTTTAAACTTGTCTAGTTATTTTTATACACGTTCTAGCTTCTAATCATTTAAAATTAATTTGAATTTTATCAAACTCGATGGAACGGCTTACAGCAATTCTAGCTAATCGATTCTTCCCTAATTTAGTTTATGAAAAAGGCACGTAAGAATTCTTTCTAAAAAAAAGAAACTTATAAAAAACTACATTTTTAACACGAAAGTTGACTGTACCTCTATGTTGCACTACAAAGCCACGGATTGCTTTTATATTTTTGTTGGACACTTAAGTTTTAGTCCTTTTGCTTTCCGAGATCTGCGTCAACTAATTCTTCTCGAGTGCAAGTTTTTGTCATTCGCTTAAACTCTTGAAGTAACCAAAAAAAAAAATCTATGTCTATCTCTATGCTGTATGTACGTACGATAACGATGATCACTGCACTGCAGAGTTCCCTTACTAGCCATTCCACTGCGGTATCGTTGTTTTTTTTTCTTCTAATTTGTTTTAACCTTCGCAATGCAAAAATGCATGTAAAAAAAATTCTATGTTATTTTTTTTTAATCGGCTATAGGTCAGTGCCAGTGTTAAGGGGTGTGGGTTTTTTTATGGTAAAGAAAGATATTTATTTCTTTTAACTTGTGCCACAAACCACTTAAGTTTTCGTTTGGTAAAAAAAAGATAGTTCCCTACAAAACTTATTATTTTAACAAGGTCAAGTGCGTTAAAAAAATAAGAAGCGGAACTTTTTGTGGACTGTGTATAAATGCAAATGTCTCATGCACAGCTGAGATGGCCGGGCAAGAATATAGATAGTATAAGGCAGTTCAATTTCTCATTTCTTTAAATCTTTTGAATGCGTCACCGAAGTATAACCCTTGGAATCGATGACTTCATATAGGTTATTGCCGATAACTTTTCTGACTTGTACCTTAATAAATTTAGGGCACAACTTTGCGTTTAGCTTTTTCGAAGCGTCGCTAAGAATAAAGTTCCTTTTATATAACTGGTCT
The DNA here is from genome assembly GCA_949752695.1 of Melanostoma scalare. Classification (NCBI taxonomy): domain Eukaryota; kingdom Metazoa; phylum Arthropoda; class Insecta; order Diptera; family Syrphidae; genus Melanostoma; species Melanostoma scalare. Next base: position 1,881,583 of record OX456987.1, read on the forward strand.
CCTACTTGGTATGCCACAATCCTACTTCTCAAATTGTAAGTTTTTTCGTACGACTCATGGGATTTTTCTAACGCGTCTTTAAGATATGAATGCAGTATATTCATTTTGGCTGTTTTCGGAAGCCAATCTATCTCAGACTGATTTAAACCACTTAAATCTCTTAGAAGCTTGTAATCAGCTCCGTGCTCAATCATTCGCTGACCGAAAAGTGCTTCATATGGTGACATCCCCAAAACAGAGTGAACGGTTGTTCGGAGAGCACTACTGATTGATGATAGATGAGCATCCCAATTGGACTGATTTGGGTTTATGTATGACCGGATCGCCGCAAGAATCGACCTGTTTACTCGCTCACTGGCATTGGCTTGAGGCGAATAAACAGCTGTTCTATAATGCTTGATTCCAAACTTGTCTAACATTTTTGAAAAGTCACGACTAGTAAATTGGGTTCCATTGTCGGAAAGGATACTTTCTGGGACGCCGAAAACAAGGAATATATCTTCTAGTAAAAATTTCAACACCGTATCGGTTGTAGCCCTTTTAAGCGCCCTGATCAGGACAAATTTTGTCAACTGATCCAGAACTATCACGATTTGGGTGTTGCCACTTCTTGACCGTGGGTAGGGTCCAATAAAATCAATATAAAGATGTTGAAAGGGTCTTTCCACAATAAAGGCTTTTCCCATTTCAGATCTCAAGGTAACGTTTGGGGCTTTCGTCGTTTTACAAACTTCACAGTTCCCAATAAAATTTTTGACTTGAGAAGCCATACTTGGCCAAAAATATTGCTGTCGAAGGCGATATAAAGTTTTCGTTATACCTCCGTGTGAGGCTCTGGGTGGACAATGAGCCAGAGAGACCAGACGGTCGGCTAGCGCAGTTGGAATCCAAAGTTTCCATGTCAAATCATCTTGAATTGGGTTTCCGGTACTAAATTTAACTTTTTTATACACATAACCATCGGAAACTTGTAGATCTGGTAACTGTTCTTTGTTTTTCTCGATGTGTTCAATTAACTGTGTGTACTCTTCGGATTTAAAGCTTAAGTCTTCCAAATCAACATGAAGCACGTCAATGTGATCTGACGACTTGAGTTCAGGTACTTCATTTTGCAAATGAACTGAGTCCACTTGATACACTCGTGACAGTGCATCTGGGACTACATTTAAAGAACCTTTTCTGTGCTCAATCTCAAAGTCAAATCCTTGGAGTTTCAAACTCCAACGCGCCAACCTTCCAGTCGGGTCTTTCAGGCTCATAAGCCACTTTAAACTTGAGTGATCCGTTATGACCTTAAACCTATATCCCTCAACATACGGCCTAAACTTCTGTATCCCCTTTACCGCCGCAAGACATTCACGCTCTGTCACCGAATAGTTTCTTTGCGCTGCATTAAGCTTTTGCGAATAATAATATATCGGGCGTTCTATATCGTCTTGGTCCTTTTGACAAAGGACACATCCAATTCCCGTTGCCGACGCATCGCAAAGGATAATGAATTGCTTGGAAAAATCTGGGTTTATTAGGACAGGAGTCGAAGTCAATTCCGTTTTCATAGCGTTAAACGACGCCATCGCGTTCTCATCAAATTTAAATTTCTGATTTTTTTTAAGTGTGTTGGTTAAAGGAGTGGCCAGGGTTGAAAAGTCTTTTACAAACCTCCTGTACCATCCAGCCATACCAAGGAATCTTCTGACTTGTCGTGATGTTTTAGGTTCAGGAAAGTCTAATATTGCTGCTATCTTGTCAGGATTCGCTCTTATACCCCCCTGACCAAATACGGATAATATATAACCCAAATACGGAAGTTCTTTTAGACAAAACTTTGATTTCTCCACATTTATAGTTAATCCTGCATCAGTAAGTCTTTCGGCAATGATTTTCAAGATTTTCAAATGTTCATCGAAGGTATGCGAGAGTATTAACAGGTCATCTAAATAGACAAACACTTGGTCTCTTAATTCATGTGGAATAACCTGGTGCATCAAACAAGTTAAACTTTGGGCTGCGTTTGACAGACCGAAAGGCATGACCTTGAATTGATAGAGTTTACGGCCGGGTACAGTGAAGGCGGTTTTTTCTCGAGAACCCTTCTCCAGCGGTATCTGCCAGTACGCATCTTTCAGATCCACACCTGAAATAAAGTGTGGGTCTGAAAAACGTGATAGCAATCCCTCTATATGCGGAATCGGATTCGCATTTTTCTTGGTCACTTGATTGACTTTCCGAAAGTCTAGACATAGGCGATTTTTTCCCGGTTTTCGCACAAGGACCACCGGTGAGCTCCATGGACTAGAACTTTCTTCGATGATGTCCAAGGAAATCATGCGGTCCAACTCCGCATACATGAGACCTTGTACCGCTGGAGATACAGGGTAATGCCTCTGTTTGATTGGAGTCGCATCTCCGGTGTCTATTGAATGTTCCATCAGGGAAGTTTTTCCTAAGCCTTTCGTTGAGAAAGAAGGGAATAATTTTATCGTTTCAAGTAGGGCTGATGACTCTTGTGCAGTCAAATCATGTATGTTGGCATCTACTTCTGGTACCAAAGAAATTTCGGAAATGAGGTTAGGAGCGAGTTGGAAACTCCGCCAAAAATCTACGCCTAAATATAATTTTTGTGCTAGGGATGGGACAATGAAAAGATCTATATCTTTTGAAATCCCTTTATACAAAATTGGAGTTGTTATCACTCCCACTATGTTTTGTTTTTGACCATCAGCTGTAGCTTCAGTCGATAAGAAGTTTTTGAGAGGTATTTTATTTTCCTTAAGATATTCTAAGGATCCGACACCCAAACAACTAATACTCGCACCAGAATCCAGTAGACCGAACCAATCTGTCCCAAATATTTTTACTGTCAGATATGGACGAGGATCTTCTGAAGAAATATTTACTTTAGCCTCAGAGACTGCCTTGTATAGCTTTTTCTTTTTAGTGTGTCTCTCTCTAAGCTTTTGAATTCGGTTCGATGTTGGAGGATTGGCAAAGATTTTCTCCCGAGCTTTATAGTAATCTAACTGACGTTCATGCAAAGATTTGATTTCTGGTGGTTTTTTTCTCTCATCTAAAGTGTTTGGTGGAATTGTATTATCTGGGCGTTTAAGTATAGTGGTTTTAAAAACGTTTTCTAATTTCTGGTCGATTCCGGGTTCTTGATCTTCGAACAACTCTCCCCGGTCACAGGGTTGCTCATTTGGCGGTTTCCCGAACATTTTTCACAATTGGGGCTTTTTATATTCTCAAGACCACAAGTAAAACAAAATAGATTACGGCGAGGACCAGTACATTTGCGGAATTTATGACCCACGCCCTTACAGTTCCAGCATGTAATTGAGTTAGGAACTCTATCAAATGCTTCCACTTCCGCTAAACTCGGAGAAGATGGTACTTCGGGTAACATTTCAACTTCATTGACCGTTCGGCGATTTGAGAAATTCGTTGACGTTTGACCAAACCTGGGTATTGCTTTTTCGTTTCCGTTTAAGAATTTTTCTATGGTTCTACAAACGTAAACCATTTCCGGAAGACTGTGGGTACTGAAGGTTATTAAAAGTTCCCCTATTCTTCGTTTAACGTTAAGTTTAATAAGTTCGATAATCTCTTTAACTGGTTTGGGATTTCTCAACCTCGAATTCAATAGCCCTGTACACACTATACAATTAGTTGGACAGACTTCGTTTGATGGAAGTTGGATGGTCTGATGAACTTTACTTTCACACTTATCAAGCTTGTCGTCAAACCTTATGTCACCTACCTATCCATTCCATCCAACTTCTAGGTTTTCAAAAATATTTGAAAACCATCCAACAAATTGGACAAGCGGTCGTATGAAGAGTTCACACTGTCAAACATTGGTTTGTCAAACCTAGGTTTGTCCAACTAATTGTACAGTGTGAACTGGGCTAATTGAAGCAAACTATCATAAAAGTCGTTAAAACTTTCATTCGGTTGTTGTTTTCGGTCGGACATTTTTCGCGAAAGCTCAGTGTCTGTTTCTAGACTGCGATATTGCTCCAAGAGAGCAAATCTGAGCGTTGTCCAATTAACTCCCCTATTACCTTTTAAATATGTCCAATACCAGGTTTGAACGTTTCCCTTCAGAAAGTGATGAAAATTCTTAACTACTTCCTGCCAAGTCGCGTTATGACCGGTTTTGACTATGTCTAGTCTGAATAAAAAATCATCGACTGTGATTTCTTTATTATCAAACTTAACTCCCCATTTCTCATAATGTGGATATTTGGTGACAGAGTTAGAAGAGGAAGGAGAAGGAGCTACGTTCAAAATTGGATCCGTTGAAACTGGAGGAGAATCCTGAAGATTCATACTACTCAATTGAGCAAGAAAATCGTCCACATTCGATCCGCGAGTCATATTGACCGGATGAACAATTTCATTTGGATCATCAAACCTTTGATTGACACTAAGTGGTACCTGTGCAACTGGTTCAGTTTGTCTAATATTGGCTGCATTATTGTTATAATTATTAGTTCCCACATTACGTGCCGCCGGTTGAGTTGGAGCTGAACCTGTTACAGTTCGAAAGAGCGCTTCCATCCTATCCATGATAAAAGCTTGATTTTCTGCTAGCTTTTCCTGTAAGAAACGTCGATCTTCAGTGCACTTCAAACCTACTGTAGCTGAAACCACTTCTTGTATGTAATTTTCAAACTGTTCAGCCTGTCTAGAACCATTGCCTTCGTCTACACTTTCATTCTCTTCTTGTGGATTGTTAACCGACCCTGCATTATTACTTCCTACTGCATTATAATTTCCCGCATTGCGTTCTACTTGCTCAGGGTTGGCTATTGAATCATTTGCTTCATCCATATTGTTTAAAACTGGTGGACTTCTTGTCCTATTTGAACCACTGGCACTATTTCTATTGAAGTTGTAATAACTTCTTTTTGGAGGGCGACCACGACCTCTCCCAGTCATTTAGAAAAGGTTTTATAATGTGTATTATTCAAAGCAAAAAGAATACAATGTTTTCAAAAAAAATAATATCAAACAGTATTCTAATAATGGAAAAATTGTGTAACAAAAATCTCTATCTATATTTTTTTTTTCTTTTTTTTTTTTATAATCAGACTTTCATATAATTCATAAGGATGTGAGTTCAGAGTTAGGGTTGAGAACCTTCAACGACCTAAAAAATTTTTTTTTTTTTTTAAATAAACGGATGTATGTAGGATGAATGTATGACTGCTTTGGAAAGTTTTTTGTTTTCCAATTTTTAATGCTTTTTAAAATCCAAATAAACAAACTACATCTGCGAAAGTCAAGTTATTTACGTTAACAAACCGGATAGCTGATTAAAGGATTAAAAAAAAACATTTAACTATTCCTTTTTTTTTCCACGGACTTATATGTCGTTTGTTTTACGTTTCCTCGAATAAAATAAACACTTTTGCTACAGACCTGGATCAGGAAAACGTCTACTTATCCATCGGTCAAAAAACTATTTATTTTGAGTACTTTGTGTAAGGCGAAATAAGATTTATGCTGAAATGTCTGTTCTTAAAAATTCTGTGCAACTAACCCATAAAAAGAGTTCATCATTCTTATGTTGGACACTGAATTTCTAAAATACAGAATTCACTTAAATTGATTCTAAGAATAATAAATAATTATTACAACAAACGAAAGTTTATACAAATGTATCCCTACTTTCCGGATAATAATTACTCAACTCTATTAAATTGAATGCTATGTATGTGCCTAACATATTTTACATCCCGTCAAAAATAAAAATGAATTTAAGCTATTAATCAAAAAGGGTAATTAATCGGGCCCCACGTTATGGGCGCCACCTGTAACGAACTTTCTTATTTAAATTAAATCAATAATTCTTTCTATATCTGTGATTAAATAACAAGTATACACCAGAGTGAACTGTCTGTGAAATTCCTTATTCAAACCTTAATGCAAAGTTAAATCGGTTAGATTTCAAAAGAAAACCAATTGAATAATAATGGGTTAACCCCACACACAGTTTTGTTGACCATTCTACTCCAGTGTAAAAGCTCTTTCTTCCTCAAACTCCTTTGGATCGAACTGCTACAGGTCGTTCAGACCATCAAAGTTGAGCTACGAAAGAGTTGTCCACTTTCTAAGTAACGGAAAGGCCTGCTAGTCCACGCACATCCTAGCTCGCCGGATGGGTGGGATCTTGCTACTGAAAAATGGACAGTGTTACGTTTTTATTTCAGGCCTATAAATTCGGAGATGGAATTCGAACAAATTAAATATTGTAGAGATGTGGAACCCGAATTTTAATTATCCTAAAAATAGCTTGTCATACTTGTGGAGAACATAGGTGATCGTGTTCTCTGAGCTATACCCTCCCCTTGCATCTAAAGAAAAAGAAAATTCTTATCTTGATGCACCTTGGTCATTGCGAACGCTCATTATACCGCCCTGACCCCTAAGATGAAACAAATATATTTGTTTTACAACATCCTGTTGAAGGTCTTACTCAACCCAGCTTCCTATCTCACATCCTAATTTAAATTTCTTAACAACTCATTATTCTAATTCCATAAAAAAAAACACATGTCACTTTATAACAAGGAATGTTCATCTTTCCTTAGAAAAAAAAATAATTTCATTCGAAATCTATTATTTCAAACCCAAACAATGGCTTAGATCTCAGCAATGCAACAACAATTTCAATTCGGGTTAGGTTTATGGACCAGACGACAATTTCCATAAAAAAACAAATTACATTTGGTATATGTAATCTTTAATTATTCGTAGATGTTAACGTACAACGATGGAAAATTTTTAATTCAGTTATTATAACGCAAAAGGATATATCTTAAGGATTGGATGTGGGTCAGGATCAGAGTAGATATCGTTTAGAAAAAAAGAAATTGATTTCGTTTTCACACCACTTTGGCGTCGACTAATTTGTCTTAAAATTTTAATTTTGTTTCTTTTCTTCTTTCTTTAGTTTTGTTGTTTTGTACGAATGCAACTCTTTGAATCCGATATAATTCATTTGATGTTGAATATAAAAATATAATCCCTCTAAAAATTATCAAAGTACTTACTACTTCATTCAGCTTACTACGACTCCTGGTGAAAACGGTGCACTGTTTAGACTGGATTCGCTGGCCTTTTAATTTTGTCTGTTGGTTTAAAAATTATATTTTTATATATTTGTACATCAAAGTATTATATCTTGGAATTTTACTTAGCTTTTGTTTTGTTTTTGTTTTAGGGTAGTTAATTTCTTTTTTTTTTTTGGTCTATCTCAAAATTGGATGTTTGAGGTTTAAAGGAAAGGTTGGATGGGTGCAAATTTCAGGACAGGACAAAATATGGTTGTGGAGAGGAGAGTTTTCTTCGGAATTGAAAGATGGTGTGATCGTTTGGTTTGACCGATCATGGATGTCTAACTCGATCTTTTGTTGCTAATAGTTGGTGTTAAATTTCTCTGTTTGTTTCCTTTTCGTGTGTGTTTCGTGTGCACTTGTTGTTGGATTGATTTTGTATGTTCGGTGTTAGCCTTGACTTCAGCTTAGAATGAGCCGATTCCACCTGCGTGGCCTTGGACGTTGACGCTTTGTGTGTCCGAATCTCTCCCTTTATCTCGCTATTATCTGATAAAGATACATACCGCAAAAACAACGAGATGCATAAGAACCCGAGATAAACAAAATGACGAATCAGATTCTTACCTTCAGTGGAATTTCACCTTTTTTTTATGATTCAAAGAGCCAGTGTGGCACTCCTTTTACTTTATTTGTTGTATTTTACTAAAGTTTTTAAACTTGTCTAGTTATTTTTATACACGTTCTAGCTTCTAATCATTTAAAATTAATTTGAATTTTATCAAACTCGATGGAACGGCTTACAGCAATTCTAGCTAATCGATTCTTCCCTAATTTAGTTTATGAAAAAGGCACGTAAGAATTCTTTCTAAAAAAAAGAAACTTATAAAAAACTACATTTTTAACACGAAAGTTGACTGTACCTCTATGTTGCACTACAAAGCCACGGATTGCTTTTATATTTTTGTTGGACACTTAAGTTTTAGTCCTTTTGCTTTCCGAGATCTGCGTCAACTAATTCTTCTCGAGTGCAAGTTTTTGTCATTCGCTTAAACTCTTGAAGTAACCAAAAAAAAAAATCTATGTCTATCTCTATGCTGTATGTACGTACGATAACGATGATCACTGCACTGCAGAGTTCCCTTACTAGCCATTCCACTGCGGTATCGTTGTTTTTTTTTCTTCTAATTTGTTTTAACCTTCGCAATGCAAAAATGCATGTAAAAAAAATTCTATGTTATTTTTTTTTAATCGGCTATAGGTCAGTGCCAGTGTTAAGGGGTGTGGGTTTTTTTATGGTAAAGAAAGATATTTATTTCTTTTAACTTGTGCCACAAACCACTTAAGTTTTCGCTTGGTAAAAAAAAGATAGTTCCCTACAGACTTGGCGTTCCCTCTAATGACTTCTGCAGGAGTTGCTTAGATGAGGAGGAGGAGGAGACAATCCCACACCTCCTCTGCTCATGTCCTGCACTTTCTTTTAAAAGAAAGCGGCATCTGGGGAAATATTTTCTCGATGATCCAAGCAATCTGGCGAACACAGATCCCCTGCATCTCCTTCGCTTTATCAAAAGCACAAAATGGTTTTGTTAAGTGAGGTACTCCCTCGCATAATTTCTATGGTATAACAATGGACCTAGTATTGGTCTAAGTGTGTCAGGTGTATTCCTGACAGCCATTGTAACCTAACCTTACCTAAGGGTAAGATCTATATAAGAGTTAGATAACAAAATTAGGTATATAATAGACGACATCACAGAATGTGCCGCCTTCAGTGACAATACAATAACTTTAACCGATATCTTATTTAATGTGTTAACCATGAAAATTAAGGAACTTGTCTCGGGGTCATTAGCATATGCAATAACAAGCATCCATAATCTAAATGAAATAAGGGACATTATCAACAAGTTCATTGGCCAGGACCAAGGAAACTTAACTAACTATTATAATTCAGGTCGTATTAATAACCACAGGAATAACTTTTTAGGACAACACAATAATTCTAGAAACTCTGAGCAAACATCAAACAGACATTTTGACCAAACACAGCATAGAAACTACAACAATTCAGGACAAACAAGAAATACGAGACAAAGTTACGGTAACAACTCACAGCAACATCGGAACTCGAATCCATTCAGATTTCAACCAAATACGGGGCCAGAACCGATGGATACGACGTCCGGAAGTTACGCAAGGCAATTAAATGTACGAAACCTGGATTTTCGAGAAACCAGCCCACAAACAGACTTCCCTATCTTTTGAGAAACAAAACAACATACACCTTATTGACCACAAACAACTACAAAGCAAAATTAAAAATCAAACACAAAAAAAAAAACAAAAAACTTTTCGATGTAAGCTTTTAATTTTATTTGTCAAAATTGAATGCATTTCGAACCTAGTGTGGTTCATCTTCAGCAATACACTGATTTGGCAGAAAAAGAAAGAAAAGAGTAGGTAAATAAAACATTTAGAAGAAAATTGAAAAAAGCTCTTGATTATAACAATAACAATTAGATTTTTTCATATTAAGTTCAACCTTTGAAATTCCCAAGTGGAGACTGACCATATCCAATCCAGATGTACTAAAGCTTTATGCTTTACCAAAAGTTCATAAACCAGGAAACAAAATGCGACACATCGTTTCAAATGTAACTTCACCATCGGTTAAAATATCAAAATGGTTGGTAAGTGATATGAAAAGATATCCAATTGAAAGCTGTTCAGTTAAGAATACTTTTGATTTCGTGGGAAAAAACCAAAAACATCTTTATAAAACAAGGTGAAATCATGATTTCATTCGATGTCGAAGCCTTGTTTCCGAGTATTCCGATCCCCGACGCTTTAACTGCTTTTCAAAAACATCTGGATAAGTTTGAGATCGACGAAATCAAGAAAAATACATAGGTACTTAAAAACAGCTAAAGTATGTATGACACAAAACTTTTTTCAGTTTAGAAATGTGTTCTACAAAATCGAAACTGGAACAAGTATGGGAAACCATCTGTCCCCACTAATAGCAGAAGTGTTCATGTCTTCGTTCGAAACAAATTTAAGAGAAAGAGGACTACTCCCAAGAATTAGGTTTCGTTATGTAGATGACGTCTTTGCTGTGATTGGAAAAAACGAAATAGATTCGGTTTTGAGAACACTGAATTCAGAGTTTGACACCATAAATTTTACTTATGAAACGGAAGAGAATCAAAAGTTGAATTTTTTGGACCTAACACTTTCAAGAAGGAAAGAAGGAAACATTGAATTTTCCATATATAGAAAACCAACAACAACCCACCGGTACATAACAAACGACTCATTCAGCCCAATTCAACACAAACTAGCCGCTTTTCACTCTATGGTTCATCGCCTGTGCAAGCTTCCATTTTCAATAGCTAACTATACTGCTGAGTATAACCTTTTAAAAGGCATCGCTGCCACCAACGGCTACAACTCAACTATAATAGATAAACTTATCCGAAAACACAACACAAAAATTAAAAAATCAGATTAACAACTTTATACAGACAAAACAAACATCTTCATGACAACATCAACCCAGAAAGAGCTTCTATGACGTATTGCCCATCAATCACAAACAAAATGCACACAAAATTAAAACAACGTTTTACTCAAACAACGAAAAACTAAAAAATTTCCTAAGTTCAACAAAAGACAAATCCACAATGACTAATAAATCTGGAGTATATGAGATTAAATGTGGAGACTGTAACGCTGTTTACATCGGCCAGACAAAGCGAAGCATAGGCGTTCGCTTTAACGAACACTCGAGCCACATCAAGTTCAACCGACCCGAAAAATCCTCCGTCGCTGCACACGTCCTCACCAACAAACACTTCAATGTAAGCTTTGAAGATGTTAAGCTTAAGAAACATGCAACAAACCATCGACGACTTGATGCATATGAAAGTCTTTATATCCACAGAAGCAACAACACTATGAACAATGACAATGGCAATATAACGTCACCTTTGTTTAACATAATTTAATGTCTCAAGGACTTTAATTAAAAAAAGACTTCCCTATATAACAATCAAAACCAAAAACAATAGATACAATTTAAGAATTTTAATAGACACTGGGTCTGAAACCAGTATAATTTATCCTGGGATATGCCACCCAAAATGATAAATTAAGTTAAACAAACCCATTACGCTGAAAACCGCAGCAGATATACCAATCTATGCGGATACTAAAGTAAGAATCCCGTTATTCGAAGAGCTCGGCATGTTGAACAAAACAGCAGAGTTCCTCGAATACAAATTCCATGACACTTTTGATGGGCTAATAGGAAACAATCAGCCCTATCACAGATTCCATCGTAATCGAAAAAAGTCTAAGTTTCCCGATGTTGCTATCACATAATCCATTCGGAGTGGAACGAATTTCGAAATTCGTAATTTGGTATCACGAATTCCGAATGAAACGGAAATATGATGTCCTTTTCTACGACAAGTTTCTTCTGTCGTAGAGCGTAGAGCCATAGGTAAAATCCATTTGTTAAAACATAAAAAACACATTTGTATAGAACAATTTTACAAAATATAATTCTACTTAAGTAAAAACAATGAAAACAAAAATTATCTCGTAAATTAAATTACATCCAACTCTGTTTTTATTCCCTCCCAGTGGCCATTAACTTCGTCTTTTAGGCGTTTAGCGTATCCTTTTGCCGTCTGGATTACAGGATAACATTTCATATAACCTGTTGTTTGTTTGTTGTTTTCACCCTTTAAGAATATCGGTTATTATAAACAGAAACACATATCAATGAATAGAATTATTTCCAAAAGAAATTACATTTTTTCAAAAAACTGTCTTCGTTATGCCCGTTTCCAAATTTGAGCGGCGAAATTGACAGATTTGGAGTGTTTAAATAGCACTCGTATTATTGTTAAATTACTTTATCTGATAGCCAAAATAACACTTGAATTTTATCTGTAAACAAACTTGGATTTCACAAATTATTTTATGGTTTGTTAAAAAGCACAAGTGAATGAATTTGTGTTTGACAGATTGGAAAGTACTCAGGGACAAAAATAAGATAATTAACAATAATTTTGTTAATTTAGTGTTGCACCCGCAATTATTGAAAAAAATAATAATTCATTGTTTATTTTTGTTTTGTTTAGAGATTTTATTTTATGTTCTTTGTTACTTTAATATATTTCAAAACATTAAGGCATAATATATTAAATATGTAAGAATTAACAGATTTGTGTTTTTTGTTTGTGATCTGGAAAGGTTGGTCCAAACTTGTTGAACCCGCTCTGGCAATTTGAACCTTTCTCCTAGCTTTTCGAGTACTATATTAAAAAATTTGTTAATTAATATAAAATAAACAAATTAAAATGTAGTCTTTCATAGACTAATGAAATTAAAAATGTTTTTTATTTCATTAGGTTAAACTAAAACAGGCGTCTAAATGTCGCACCCGCGATAATGGAATGACCCTTCTGTAAAAAATATAGAATATAATATAGACACACATATTAAATATATATCATCAATCGTCTTCAGCATATGTTCAAACATATTTGAACATGAAACTAATCTTTCGGCACACAACATATTGTAATACACTTGAACAGGAAACTCGATCTTGTTCGGTGTAAATATATTTATTGCCTACAGATGCTAGGCCAAATAAAACATTTTATTACAAACATGCCTATTCAGTATCTATGGGCTGTAGAATAAATAGTTTTATGACCTGTATCCTTTGCATGAGTATTTTTAGTTTATGACCCTAAGATAAGAAAAAGAAAGAAAAGAACGGTCATCCCAATTTTTGTATTAGCATATGTATAGAGATAAGAAAATGTATAGTAATTAGAAAACGAGTATATAAAGAACAATTTGAGATAAAATAAATTTAGTCATAGAGACAACCGGATCTAAACAACCCGAGATTTTTTTAATAACCTTATAAATACATATTTTTTCTTTTCTTATCATAGGCAATAATTATAATTATTTTAGCAAACAACACATTATTTAAAGTTAGGCCCCTTCTGTGCCAGCAAAACAAAATATATCTAAATGTAATGTAATCTTAGAATTAAGAACCAATTGTATATATACCTGTTCAATAAAAATAGTTAAACAGTTAAAATAAATTTAGTACCTTACAACTACTCATCGTGTACGTTTTTATTCGTTCATTTGGTCCTTCAAGCCAGTATTTATATTTCAAAGTTATCCCCCGCCAGTGGTAAGAAACTTCTTGAAAATAAATCAAAATCAAGCGATCTATGGTTTCAACTGGACATACACCCAGTTGATATTAATACCTAAAGATCAAATAATCCACAAAATTATATAAAAGTTGACTGGCGTAAATCACGACCTAAACAGTGATTTAAAGCGTAACCGAGGCTATAACAACGGTTAGTAAAAAAAAATAATTTTTTTTTTTGCCTTAAACCACGGCCCAAACAGTGGTTAAAGAGTGAATTAAGTGAAAAAAGACAAGGTTTTGTATTTTAAAAAGAAAACCATGTCGAGAACTAAAGAGGCACTCTTTATCAAGCAAAAAGAAATTGGCAACGAAATCGTCACAATAAAACGAAAACTGCAAGACAAGACCACTAGAAAAGTGGTGTACGAAGAGCAGGTCAAACGTGGAAAGAATTTCAACTAAATCATGCTAAGATACTCGAGTGTGGCGAAAACAATGAAGACGAGTACATCAGCAAAAAGTGTTTCGAAGGGGTAAGCGCTTTTGTGAATGAAATTCACGAATTGCGCAGTAAAATAAATGAAGATACGGTTAGTTTCACAGCATCTTCGAGCAATGCAACTGCCCAAAACCCGCTAATACAACGGTTCTCCAGAAAGATGCAAGATGTTATGCAGTTGGCAGCAGAAGCAGAGGTTGAATATGAGCTCAGCCAAAAGTCGCAGCTTAATTGTATCAAGTACCAACTTGAATCAGAATATCAAGCGGCTTCGGAAGCATACAATAAAATTTCTGTAGAAATTATGACGCATAAAATCGAGGACGCTGAACAAAAGATGAGAAAGGTCTATTTTAACATGCTTACAAAAATATCAAGACGAATAGACCTGCTGGAATCCAATCACAGATCATCGAAAAAATTAGAGGACATTAAAATTCCAACATTTTATGGTGACATAGGAGACTGGTCTTCTTTTTATGATCTGTTCAGGAAGTTGGTGCATGAAGACGGGCATTCATCCGAAGCTGAAAAAATGTTTCGTCTGAAATCGCACGTAAAGGGTGAAGCTAGTAAACTCATTCAACACCTTATAGTCACGGATGCAAATTATACAGCTGCATGGGATCTTTTAAAGCAAAGGTACCAGAATCGAAGACTCTTGTGTTCAACCCAAGTGGACAAGTTACTGGATCAACCTACAGCAAATAGCGATTCAGCAGCAAGCATCAAACAACTTTTGGATACAACAAACGAATGTATTCACGCATTGAGGGCGCTTGACATTAAGTTGGACGATGCCGAACCCATAATAGCCCAAATAATAGTGCGAAAATTTTACAAAGATGGGTTGAAGCAATATGAGCAGAATATACAGAAAACGAAGGAAATACAAGATCTTCAAGATGTATTAGACTTTCTCAGCCATCAATACCAAGCGTTGGAAGCAGTTAAAACAAGAAAACAAGGCGGGATAACCCATCGGAAGGAATATCCAAGACCTTCAAATTCATTTTATGCAGTGCATCCAAAATGCCTTTACTGTAAAATCCAGGGGCATCTCATTCACAAGTGCCGGAAATTTTTGTATCTCGATAATTTTAATCGAAGTTCTTGGGTACAAAATAATAAATTGTGCAAACTATGCCTGAACCATACGACAGATATTAAATGTTCTAATAGTGAATTAAAATGTAGAGATTGTGGTAAAGGGCACAATACTTTAATTCACAGTAAATCTTCTACGGAAGGAAGATTCCACAAAGAAAATAAACCAGAAAAAACCTCTTCTATGATGACAAAAGACGAAATCTCACCAGCAGTACTTTTGGCAACTGCGCAGGTAAAGGTAAAATCTGCAAGTGGAGAAATGATATTGTTAAGAGCGCTGATTGATCAAGGCTCACAAAAGACTACGATTTCAGAAGAAGCAGCACAAATACTGTCTACCACGAATGAAATCTAAAACCGAACTTCATGGTCTTGGAAGCACTGTAGTGGGTGTTTCAAAATCGAAAATATACTTGGAAATCAGATCTAGACTCCTAAGCACCGAAAAATTCTATTCCGAAGCCTTAGTCCTGCCAAAGCTATCGGGCGCATATAAAGACAACTCATTCAAATATGACATTAAAAAGTGGACGAATTACACACTGGCTGACCCTCGTTTCAATAAGTCAGACAGAATTGATATAGTGCTGGGATGCGACGTGTATCAGGAGATACTGGAAGATGGAATTCGTAGAATCGAAAAAATTTTAGGGCAATCAACAAAACTGGGGTGGATCCTTTCTGGAGTGTTAAAATCATCATCGAACAAAAAAAATTCCGTAGCAGCCATGACAAGAGGCATAGAAAAATTCTGGGAACTAGAAGAAATTTCAGAAAGTCCGCCAATAGATACAAATGACGTTTGCATACAACGTTTCGAGGAAGATGCTATCAGAGATCAGAATGGAAAACTCATTGTGAAATTACCCTTTCAAACAAATAAAGTACTAGGAAATTCACGAAAACAAGCCATGACGCGATTTTTCAATCTAGAAAGGAGGCTTAACCAAAACCCGTGGTTAAAAAATGAGTACACAAAGTTCATGAACGAGTATTTGGAACAAGGACACATGACTCCATCGCACCCGGAAAATAAAGGAAAATATTATTTACCGCATCAACCAGTCATCCGTGAAAATAGCCTCACAACCAAAGTAAAGGTTGTGTTCGATGCGTCAGCAAAAACTACTAACGGACTCAGCTTAAATGACATTCTGTTAGTAGGACCTAGGCTACAAAAGGATTTATTTGATATCATAATCAAATGGCGACTCTGGAAATATGTCCTAACCGCGGATATAGAAAAAATGTATCGTCAAATAAAGGTAGCAGAAGAAGATCAAGAATTTCAACACATTTTATGGAGGAACTCTGAAGAAAGCCCTGTTGCAGAATACAAACTTACAACAGTAACATACGGAACAGCATGTGCATCATTTTTGGCAGCGATGTCATTGAAAAGGGCAGCTGATGACTGCGAGAAAGAAAATCCAATGATTCACAAAATAATTAAAAGTGAATTCTATGTGGATGACCTAATGACAGGAGCAGATTCCATACAACAGTGCCAAGCAATTCAAATTCAAGTAACTAAACAGCTTGAAAAGTTTGGGTTCCACTTAAGAAAATGGCTTTCAAATGACAGTGATATTTTGAAAACAATTCCAAACATTGGAAGTAATGAAATATTGACCATTGAAGAAAATGAAGCAGTGAAAACACTAGGATTACAGTGGAATCCTAGACATGATGAGTTCTCATTTACATTTAATTTCGAGAACCAAGGATCAACCTCAAAGAGACAGGCGCTCTCTAATTTGGCAAGGATGTTTGACCCCCTGGGTTGGCTGTCGCCTATAACAGTGGTAGCAAAACTATTCATCCAAAAATTATGGATTATGAACGCTGATTGGGATGATGTCTTAAGTGAAGAGCTTGAGAAAGAATGGAAAGAGTTTACGCAAAGTTTGCAAGCCATACAAACTGTAAAAATACCGAGGTGGTTAAGAACGACAAGCAGTATAAAGTGGCAATTACATGGATTTGCAGATGCTTCAGAAAAAGCATACGCAGCAGTCGTGTATGCAAAAACTTGTTCAACAGTGATAATCATTGCAGGACGAAGTAAAGTTAATCCAATCAAAAATAAGAAGACTTTACCAAAGTTAGAACTTTGTGCGGCACATCTACTAGCAAAGCTGCTTCATAAAGTTGCAAAAGTAATGGAACGTGATTTAGATATTTTTGCGTGGAGTGACTCAACTATAACACTGAGCTGGATAAATCAAAGCAAAAATAAAGACAAATTCATAAAATCGAGGGTAGCAGAAATCAAAGAGCTTATACCTACAGGAGTTTGGAGACATGTAGGATCAAAAGAAAACCCAGCTGATGTTGCATCACGAGGAACCACAGGAACAAAACTTTCAAGGGACTGGTTATGGTGGAATGGTCCTGTTTGGTTAAAAGGAAATGAAGCCTTGTGGCCGACCCATTGTGAAGTTAATACAGTCAAGGTTCTTTCTACAACAACCCCGACAGATTCAAGGCCCAACGTAATAGTAGAACTATCGAAGAAATACAGCAGTTTTGGCAAATTAGAACGAGTTGTAGCTTACATATTGCGATTCATTAACATATTAAAAAAAAAAGTCAGCCAACCAGTAAATATTTGTCGTCAAAAGAACTCAACTGTTGAATGTTAAATACTATTATGCAGAACTATTTTATTTTGACTTGCCATAAAATATTCATACAAGTTAAATTATTCAAGTATTTAGTCATGCTGATGCACCCTGTATACCATCCTATGTTATTCTATGTTATTGTGAACTATTTACAAGTAAATGTCACAGGTTGTCAAAATTCTTCAAGTTGTCAAAAACTTAACTTTGGATCTCTTCTCAATAAAGCAGTCAAGCAGCAAGGACCGTGTCTTTAAAAATCGTAATTTATTTCAATAATCAGTCAAGATCGTATCTTGAATTGATTAATTTATAACAGAGAAACAAAAAAGCTTGCGTTCTCTCAACATATTTGGTGACCCCGACGTGATTTTATCACAATTTCAACGAATCTATTAAATCACATACATTGCACTTTCCACGATGCCCGAAGACGACGCCACATCGAAACCCAGCAATTCTGAAAAGAGTTCAGCAGTTGACCTGGTTGATCCAGCAGCACTTAAGGCCCAGCAAAGGAAATCCAAAAATCTAGATGCTTTTAGAACACGACGATCTGTGGCAATGGATCAGATTGAAAGAGTGAGGTTATTCGCTGTACAAGCCAAGGAAAACCCGGCTTCCATTTCTATCCCTGACCTGCAAGTGCGAATTGAAGCCCTAGACTCCGCTTTTAGCAATTTTAAGGTAGTACAGACAAAAATCGAGGAGGTGGATTATGATGAGATCTTCAATTCAGAGCGATCTCAGAACGAGGAAATCTATTTTTCAACCATTGCTACGCTTAAGGTTCTGTTAAACAACAAGCATGATGATAGTGAAGAATCAGAGGATGTATCTCGCTCAACTTCTAATAAACATGATTCTGTTAAATTGCCAGTTATTGCACTTCCTACATTTTCAGGTGACGTGACTAAGTGGACGGTTTGGTACAATCGGTTTGTCTCACTGGTTCATAATAACCCCAAACTATCTCAACAAGCTAAGTTTCATTATCTTCTCTCGAAGCTTAGCGAATCAGCGGCTGCTCCAATTGAAGGTCTCAAAATAGAAGACGATAATTACGAAGTGGCATTGTCAAGGAGCGTTTCGAAAACAAAAAAATTACTGCGCAAGAGCACATTCAACGAATTTTCAACCATCCTAAGATTCATAAGGCATCCGCAGCGGAATTAAGGAACTTAATCGATAAGATCAGCAATCATTTAACTGGATTAAGTAATTTGAAGAGACCTGTTGAACATTGGGACGATGTTGTTGTTCATATAATGACTTCCAAGTTGGATGCTGCAACTTTAAGTAAGTGGAACGATGAGGCACCTACTGATCGATTACCCAGTTTGAAGGAACTTACCGAGTTTATTAAAAAGAGGGCACAACATCTTGAAGGTAATATTACATATAATCAATTTGCTTCCCCTGACCTTTCAACAAAACTCGATATACAAAAGGGTCAGAAATCTAATGCAAGAAACGTAGTAAAGGCATTTATTACCACAAAAAACATTTGCACCTTTTGCGCTGTACCCGGTCACTTTATTTATCGATGTCATAGATTTCAAAATCTTTCTATTCCGGAACGTATCAGTAAGATTAAGGGACTCAATTTATGTTACAACTGCATAAAATCTTCAGATCACAGCAGTGCAAATTGTCCGTCCAGCGGTTGTCGTAATTGTGGAAAGAAACACCACACACTTTTACATCTGGTAGAAAACGCTCAAAATTTTGTACCACAAACCTCACTTAGTTCAAGTAGTCACCCAACGTCTTCTCAAAGGCAAACATCGCTAGACGAATTGCCTGCGCAAACTTACCATTCAATGTATTCCAGCAGCACTGAAAACAATATTTTGGGCACAGCCATCATAAACATAACCAACAGGTTACAACAACTTGTCCCATGCCGTGTACTTTTGGACTCAGGCTCCCAAACACATTTGATTTCAGACAGACTCATGCAGTGTTTAGGAATACAACGTCTCTCTTCTCACACCTCATTAACGTGTGCCAACAACGTTGTTACACTAGCTAAACATAAAGCTATTCTTAAAATTGGTTCTCTTGTCAATGGATTTACCGCAACAATAGAGGCGCTAGTTATACCGCAAATCACTGGGCCGCTTCCTGACAAAAAGATCGATATCGGAGATTGGGACATCCCAAACAATATTCGTCTAGCAGATTCACAATTTAATATTCCTAGGCGTATAGATTTACTATTGGGAGTCGATTTATTTTATACGGTATTACGCGTTGGACAAATCAAACTAGGGTCGAACTTGCCTTTGCTTCAAAATACTTTATTTGGCTGGGTAGTAGCAGGTCAACTACCGAGATCGAACAACTTGAACACTTCCAGCAACCGTAGCTTTGCTGTTATAGATACATCGCACCAATATGAGACTGAGGAAAAGATCAACAAAACTTTAAAAGCATTTTGGGAAATCGAAGACTTTGATTGTTCGTCAGATGTCAGGTCGAAAGAAGAAATAGAGTGCGAAAATCATTTTGTGAAGCATTATTCGCGTTTAGAGTCTGGTCGTTATATTGTGAAACTTCCTTTCAAGCAGAATCCAAACATATTAGGCAAGTCCTATGACATGGCTAAAAGAAGGCTCCTGTCACTCGAAAGAAGATTTCATAAGAACCCTATGCTGTTTGAACAATACTCTGAATTTATGAACGGAATGTTATTGAATTGTCATATGGAATTAGTAAATAATTTAGATCTTAGCTCGCCGCATTATTTTCTTCCCCACCATTGTGTCATGAAGCCATCAAGTTCGTCGACCAAACTGCGAGTAGTTTGTGATGCGACCGCTAAGACCAGTTCTGGTATATCGCTAAACGATATCCTAATGGTAGGTCCCATTATTCAACCCGATCTTTTCTCAATCACTTTGAGATTTCGGAAGCACAAATTTGTGATGACAGCTGATATCACAAAGATGTATCATCAAGTGCAGCTAGATGAAGCTGATAGACGATTTCATTATGTACTGTGGAGAAACTCGAAAAACGAGATTGCAGTTTATCGCTTGTGTACTGTCACCTTTGGCACCGCAAGCGCTTCATTTTTGTCAACGCGTGCTTTACAACAATTGTCTATCGACGAACGGAAAGAATTTCCTACGGCGGCGAGGGCCATAAGTACCGAATTTTATGTCGACGATCTGATCACTGGTTGTGACTCTCTAATTGAATTGAAAGCTCTGCAATCCGAACTAATAACGCTGCTCGGCAAAGGTGGTTTTGTTCTTAAGAAATGGTGTGCAAACTCTCTCGAATTATTGGAAAATATTCCAAATACTGATCGTGAGCAATGTTTTAAAATAAAGGGTAATGAAGTGATTAAAACATTAGGAATTTTCTGGAACCCAATCGAAGATAGTTTTCACTATGAAATTGCACCTCTGCTTTCCGAGTGCATAACGAAAAGAGTGGTTCTCTCAGACATTGCCCATCTTTTTGATCCGTTAGGATTGATAAATCCTGTGATCGTTCTTGCCAAGATTTTTATGCAGCAGCTGTGGCGTCTAAAGCTTACATGGGATGAAGCGCTTCCACAAGATTGTTACTACTCCTGGTTAAAATTCCGAAAAGGTCTACATGAACTCAATAACATAAGCATTGGCCGTCGGGTATTTTTTCGTAATCCGAATAGTTATCAGATTCATGCCTTCTCCGACAGTTCAGAAGATGCGTTTGGCACATGCGTCTATGTGCGTTCAGTTGAAGAAAATGGTACAGTGAGAACTAACCTGTTATGTGCTAAATCAAAGGTAGCACCAGTCCGTAAGGTAACTTTGCCCCGATTGGAGCTATGTGCCGCAGTGATGATGGTTCAGCTAGTGAAGCGATTAAAGGAAATTTTTGGTGCTAACATGCACAATATCACCTATTGGACGGACTCGTCAATTGTTTTAAATTGGATAGCTGAGGAGTCATGCAATTGGCAAACATTCGTAGCAAACCGCGTTTCGATCATTCATAAAAACTCTTCAACTTCTCAATGGCGACATATTGCGTCTGAACTTAATCCTGCCGACGTTGTGTCAAGAGGATCATATCCATCAGCTTTAATTACAAATGACCAATGGTTTAGGGGACCATCATTCTTGAAGCTGGCTGAAAGAGACTGGAATCTCTCAAACACGATCTCAAGCTCGGAACACTTACAGCTTGAGCGAAAGAAAACCAAAGTTATTTTAAACATGTGTATACAACCTGATCTCATTGAAGGCTTCAAGTATCATAATAATTACGAGTCACTCATCAAAATTGTTGCGTACATATTCAGATATAAAAATAATTGCTCGAAGAAAAATGTCAAGTCATTTGGCCCGTTTACTATATATGAACGCAACCAAGCTCTGAAGGGACTGGTAAAATATGTACAGCTTTTACGTTTTCAGAAAGAAATTACAACGTTATCTAAAGGAAATCAACTATCTTCAAGCTGTCACATTAAATCGCTGTCACCATTTTTGGACGCAGATGGAATACTTCGTGTAGGAGGAAGGATATCTAATTCAGATTTGAGTTTCGATGCAAAGTATCCCATGTTATTACCGAAGGACCATATATTCACCACAACTTTAGTTCGTCACCTCCACGAAAGGAATTTTCATGTTGGTCCACAAGCCCTGCTCAACATTGTGCGTGACAAATTCTGGCCCACACATGGTAAGGTGGTTACTCGCAAGATTGTCCACAAATGTGTTCGCTGCGCTCGAGCAAAACCATCCCGTAATCTCCAAATTATGGGTGATCTGCCTCATCAACGAGTGCAACAGTCAAGGCCCTTTAACATTGTAGGTGTGGATTTCTGTGGACCTTTTTATATTCATTTCCGTCGTCGAGGCACATCTCCTATGAAGGCTTACGTCGCGGTATTTGTTTGCTTCGTCACCAGAGCGGTTCACCTTGAATTAGTGGAAGACCTAACTACTCATAGTTTTTTGGCTGCTCTAAAGCGATTCGTGGGTAGACGGGGACTATGCTCAGTAATACATAGTGATAATGCTACAAATTTTATCGGAGCTCGAAATCAATTGCATGATCTTTATCAAATGTTCATGAAAACTGAAAATAGGGAAGAAATAATCAAAGTGTGTTCAGCAGATGGAATAGAATGGAAAACTATTCCTCCTAGATCTCCTCACTTCGGTGGTTTGTTGGAGGCTGCCGTCAAAAGTTGCAAATTTCATATGAAGCGGATTTTGCAAAATTCTTCACTAACATATCCCGAACTCAATACTATTCTTATTCAAATTGAATCCATTCTCAATTCTAGGCCAATCACCCCTTTATCCGAGGATCCTAACGATGTCCAAGCACTCACTCCCGGTCATTTTCTGGTTCACTGAAAAAATTCCTTACGTAAATACAACGAAAAACTTCGTTGGGCCAATGAAATTTTTCGTACTTTTCAGCCGATGTAAAAATTAATTGGCCCAACGAAGTGGCCTTCATACTCTAATGAAGCGCTTTATCAGTCAACGAAACTTTCGTACTTTTAACGAAACTTTTAAATTGACGAAACTTTCATTGGGTTATGATTTTCTACATCGGCCTACGAAATTCTTTATCAACTAACGTGTAGAATTAATTAAACTATGATTTTTTAACGTTGAATCCATTATTTTTCTTCGTCAATTGATGGAAGACATTCCATCGAGTAATGATTTTTTTCATACCATTAATTAAGATTTACATTGGTTAACGTAGATGTATTTATTAATTTATAACACTTTTCGTTGCGCTAATCCTTTTTTTAATAAATTTATGAAAGATACATCCGTCAGCCTACGAATTTGTTTCATTATTTCATGAATATTTTTACGGGTTAACGTAATTAGTATCGTAGACTTATGAATTTTTTCCCACCATTCATGAACATTTTCATAAATCTACTAAACAAATAATCGTAATCTAACGAAACTTTTCGTTCTGTCAACGAATTTTTTGGTAGATTGATGTTATTTGAAATTGCTGGCTAACGAATTCTTTCGTACCATTGATGAATTTCTTAATATACCTACGAAAGATATATTCGTTGGCGTACGAAATTTTTCATTCTATTAACGAAAATTTTTTGTAGATTAATGTAATTTGAACTCGTTAGCTAATGAATTTTTTCGTTCGCCTTATGAACATTTTAATACGCCTACGAAAGATATATTTGTTGGCTTACGAAACTTTTCGTTCTATTAACGAATATTTTTCGAAGATTAATGTAATTTGAACTCGTTAGCTAATGAATTTTTTCGTTCCCCTTATGAAAATTTTAATACTCCTACGAAATTTATATTCGTTGGCTTACGAAACTTTTCGTTCTATTAACGAATATTTTTCGTAGATTAATGTACTTTAAATTCGTTAGCTAATGAATTTTTGCTTACCATTCATTAACATTTTCATAAATCTACGAAAGATATATTCGTTCGCTTATGAAACCTTGCGTTCTGCTAACGAATAAATTTCGTAAATTCATGTAGGTATCTTACGAAATTCCTCATTTCATTTATGAATAATTTCATAAAGTGAAGCGATTTCTTACTCACCCATATTTGTCCTTTGAGGCCTTTTTAATAGTAAAAAGGCCCTTCATCTTTCTCTAAATCTGGGGAAAAGAAAATCGTTGAAACAATTTGAAGAGAAAACACGACCTGTGACCTATTAACGACAAATTGAAGAACTGTTGTAAATAAAAAAAACATTATATAAATAGTGCAATGAATGTAATTATTTTATTGTAAAATAGCGATACCCATAAGGGAATTTTTCTGGTTTTTTTTTTCACATCTAATTTTGTATAAAAATTCTTGAAAGAAATTATAAAAGTTTGTACACGCGAGAGGGTACTCTAAATTGAACAAATGAAATAGTTTGAACAAAACATCAAACCCTCTTAAAAATGATTTGAATGCATATTTAATGCCGTCAAAGAAAATGTAAAATTCTTTTAAATCTGTTATTGAATCACCAATCGCTATCAAAAAGGGCTGGATGCAGCTTGACCTGCTTCTTAGGTGTTCCAGATGAGGTTCTATCTCTTGAGGAGACTTGCACACATATAGGAAAGCCTCCTGCGAGTCCTTTATTGTATATTTGGTAGTGGATTTTTTCCCTGTATTATCTTTGACGACAGTTCTTTGCGTCGGTGTCAGG
Source organism: Melanostoma scalare (assembly GCA_949752695.1). NCBI lineage: Eukaryota > Metazoa > Arthropoda > Insecta > Diptera > Syrphidae > Melanostoma > Melanostoma scalare. The sequence continues at coordinate 1,906,255 of OX456987.1, forward strand.
TAGCCATGCATTATGTACATGAGCACCGCATCTTTCGAATCTGAAAAATTAAAAAAAAAGAAACAAAATACTTAAACTAAGAAAAAAAAATTATAACATTTAAAATGGGAGAGTAATTAAAAATTTATTTAAAGAATTTTAGAGAAAATTGTTATAACTCCTACTTTCATCCAGTGTTTCATTCACCCACTTCTCAAGGAGAAGGACCAACCGCCTTTCTTTAATGTTTTGGTCTTTGGTCAAAAATGTACTGATTTTGGTGCGGTGCTCCGCCCAATTGTCCAGGAGAGAGCTGGCATCGGGACGAAGGACGCTAAAATCCATGTCAATCTAAACAAATACAATGAAATAAAATTTATTTATAGCTTTGTTGAAGAAACTATTAAAATAAAATGAAATGAAAATGAAGAAATATGGATAAATAAAAATTACCAGTCTGAAACCAAGTGGCTTCTTATACTGCGGCCATTTCTCAAGAGCCTCAGTTGTAGATTCGCAGGCTTTTATTTCATTTAAACGGTGCTTTGAGCATGCCTGCCAGTACCGATCAAAATCATCTGCTGACAACTTCTCAAATTTGAGAGTACGGACGATTTCCTCTGCATTTGCTTCAGAATCTTTAAGTGAAAATAAGTATAATTTAGTATTGTACAAAAAAATTAGTCTTAAACAAAATTACCTAAGTTTGCTTTCTTTTTGGTTTCGGTATGACCTGACCTGGGTGATTGGCGGAACAACTTTTTGTTGTTCGAAAATTTGTTATAAATTCGGCCCCTAGACGACGTTCGGTAGTATTCCTAAAAAATAATTAGGAAAAATTCGTTGAGAAATAGAAATAATAGAAATAGAAATAGTTTTTCAAGTGTTTTGATTAAGGAGAAAAAAATATTATCTTACAAGATTTTCAGTGGGAAATCTTTCCACAATTTCCTTCTCTATTCTCCGGCTATCCCTGAGGCTGAAAACACACTGTTTTTCCTCGAAATACGATACTATCGTATTTATCAGCAGTTTTCTTTGTTCCTCTCCAAACTTCTGAAAGGAATTATAATGGTTCGTCAAAAACTGTCCTTTTGCAGTTGTATTCAGGATCATTGCCAGATTAATATAGTTTCCAAACTCCTCTGACGACGGACCTGGACTAGGAGAGTGGGGCAATGGTGACGAAACTGACCGGTTACTTGTTGGAGTATTCATAGGTGGAATATATGTGTCAGTCAATTGGTCTCTTTCGAAAGGAATTCCGATCGATTCCCTCCACTTTTTCAACCTATATTCGAAGAAAATTTTGTCTCCGGTAGAAATGCTGTTAAAATTTTTTTGCAACTTTACTTTCAGTTGTGATAAAGAAAATTGTTTAGATGAAGTAGCCAAGTGACATTTTCAAAAATTTGATTAAAATGCGTTCAAAGTTTCACCCCTATTACAGATGACAACCCAACTGAAAATTGGGTTGTGTGCCCGTGTTATATAAATGAGAAGACAACCCAATTTCAGTTGAGTTGTCATCCATAATAGGGGTATTTATTATCGACGAAATGCACAATTTAGCTTTAGTGAAATAACCTTTTTAGGCAAAATTGAGAATTGCGGATGATACAAGAATTTTATTTTTAAAACAAATACTTCATCTCAAAGAAAAAACGAAAAATTAAAAAAAAATGTCACTCAACACTTTGGTAGTCTTCAATTAAAACGCTGATCTGGACTAGTTAACAGGCGCGTTCATCACAATTCAGATTTTAACTGAAAAACTTATTCAGTTTTGCGTTGAACGGTCTTCTAAATTTTTTGTCAGATTTGAATGGTATTGGGATTCACCTTTCAATTCTGCGAGGAAAGATTTGATAAGAAATAAATAATTTCTTGTAGTCGGTTCAAAATAGTACTAACTATAGTCCAAAGCATTTCTTTTCAATATTTGTGATTAGAAATATGCGCGTAACTACAATTTGAATAGACTTCGAACGAAAATGTAGCAAATAATTTTCTTAAAAATCTATTTCTTTTGTAAGGGTTTTCATTAATAACCTTTAATTATACGACAAATTGCCAAAAAATAAATTAGAGTTCAGTTTAATGAAAAAGTTCACTACAAAAATGTTTCCAAAAAAAGCTAACCGAAAAATACAAAGTAAAGTTCAATTGTCATGTAGGCTATTTATCGCATCTGACAGCTTAATAAACTAAATCTAGATTTTCAGACTGCTTTTCTTGACTGAAAAACTGAATCGGTAAAAACTAACAGCTGATGAGTTGTCAACTGAAAAACTTAACGTCTGGGGCCCTACTCTGTAATTCGATTCGAAAGCAAAAATTTCCGAAACGAATATTTTGTACTCTTTATTTCTAAAGTGGATTCGAATTCGAAATGGCAAATCCGAAAACGATTTTTTTATATCATTTATTTATTTTTCAACTTGGTTGTAATTTGATTTGATATTATTTTTTTGCTTGATTTGATAGATTTCTGAGATATATTTCAAAACTCCGCAAATTTATTCCGTTAATGAAAATATTAACAAGTCCTTTTTTTTCGATTCGAAAACGAAATACAGAGTACGAATTCATAATCGGATTGAAAATCACGTTCGAATAGACTTCCTTTTCGAAACGAAATACAGAGTAGGGCCCCTGGCCAATCAGAGGCCGAGAATAGTTAGTTAATCTGAAAATCTAACTTGTGATGAACGCGCCCAATGTTAAGGGAAACATTATAAACGAATAAAAATTTCAAAAAACCGAGTATAAATGCAGCGTTGAAAAAAATTTTTGATAAAAATTTGGCATAGAATGAATTATTAAGCGTTTGGGCTTGGATAAGACACAATATCTGCTTCTTCTTCTCTTGGAATGGGGGATGAAAACTACAGCAAAAGTAGTCAAAATCGTCTCACTGGACCTGTGTCCTGTACTGATTAAAAAAGCCAGTTTTGAATACACACAAAACACAAGCAACCCAGGTTGCGTAAAAATGTGGGCAGCGCAGAGAAGATCTTGTACAAGTAGGGAGAATTCTCACACACAAAAGCGCATCTGTGCATGTGCACAAGCCTATTTACCAAACAAAAATACTAAACTGTACCGTGTAGGTATGCGCATACGAAAAATATGTTTTCAAACGAGATTTGTCATAAACTTTGAATTAAATCTATTCAAAAAGGAAAACAGACTTTACTTTTTCTATTAACTAACATAATCAGTGAATGAGTTACACGTTAAGACACTATCAATAAACTAAGCAAAAATTAACACAGTTGATTTCAAAAAAGCGGACACTGGTCTTCATATGCAAATATTTTAATACGAATAGATATGCAGCAATTAAATTTTTTAAATAAATATCGTGAGGTCTTACCTTTTTTTAAAACGCTGGACTGCTAAAATATAAATTGGTATTTTTTAAAACACAACACTTTTACTTTTAATTACACTTGAAACAATACTGGCACAATACACTTGAAATTGAAATAAAACTCTGCTCTGCGTCTGCACAACCGGCACCTCCAAAGAACGAACTGAGAATGATAAAACAACAGACGCCGAAAAATAATGAAGCGCTTGAGTGTGTATGATATGTAGTGTTTTGGTAAATAGAGGCTATTTTTTCTTATGGCTACAATTTTTTTTCGTAAGGTTATGTAGATTGTCGTAGCTTGAGGATATTATTCATTAGACAACGAATTATTGTAATAGAGGTAAGTAGACTAGAGTAGGTCTATGCAAAACATGGTTATGTGATGAGGTTTTTTCATAACATGACGAAGTTTTTTATGGGTTGATTAAAATTTTTAATGAAGTTTTAAAAAATGTTCATAATGGAAGCAAAGAATTCATACACACATGAATTTTCTACATTAACTCACGTTACAGGTTTACGAAAAAGTCAATGGTTTATTAACTTGTTTCGTAAAGCAATGACAAATTTTTTATAGACTAATGATGTTTTTCGTTGATAGATGAAAGGTTTAATAAAGCAAGTATTTATTTTAATTAAACGATGCATCATTGCGTTAATAAATGTAGAATTTCACACCGCAATTATTTTTATAAAGCAAGTGAGGTAGGTTACCACCTATACGATTTGAAGTTTGAGCAAGATAAATCTTTCTAATGAAATGTTGACACATTGGGATTTACATTAGAAAAACCAAAACAAATACACTTTTATAAAAAACAAGGTCGTTTTTATGAAAAACCAGGTGTCGTTAATTTTTGTAGAGTGATTATATTACAGTGACTCTAAGGGTGTAAGAAATTGAAATTTGGTCTTCAATTTACAACGCATTTTAAATTTCCCCTTTAATTTTCGGCATGAATTTAACTCCAATTTATAACAAAGATGGTGTATATGTATACCACATTATAATTTGATATTACGGCTTAAATCGTATTAGATATTAACAGTGAAAAAAGAAATAAAAATACTAAGAAGTTAAAAAAGAATTTCAATGACAAAATTACTGAATACGGTTTTTTTCTGGCATTCTCATATTTCTACTAATTGTTTTGTCCAAGTTGGTAGAGAGCTCCAGAGCTTAATAACATGTACAAAAAAATTAACAGGATGAATTAAGGAGAGTGCAAGAATGTAAAATTCAATTAATTGTTCTTACAGACTACACAAAGCACAATTTATTAGTTTTTGCACATCTTGTTTCAAGAAATTTTTCTGTTTCGAAAAATATTAAGTTGATTGAGGGAAGTAGATGGAAAGTTTTCTTTTTTTAAATACAAAAAAGTTAGTCGAATCTGACGCTGTTTTTATTGTTTCAGTTGTGTTGAAACAGCTGTAACTTTTTCAATTTACAACATAATTCTTCGAAACAGAACATACTGTAAGGCTAGACTCAAACATTTTATTGACAAATTTTGATGGTTTTTCAGAACTGAATATGTAGTTTAAAACAAGCATAAAAAAAAACTTTCTTCCGAAGATTTTTAACATTTCCAATATTTTTTCTAGTTATTTCTTATTCGAAAATTTTAATTGCGATCACTGTGTTTTTCAAAAGTTTTTCAAAATAACGTCTATTTTACGATTTTTCCTATGAATTTTGCTTTGCAAACGCACACAAAGAATTTGAAGTACAGCTAAAACCATAGAGAATAAAAGAACAAGGCCGCAAACCTCACACACACAATTGCATCAGTCCTCAAGCTGACTTTACAAACACCACTCTATTTTCGGATTTCAAAACTAGTTTGAGATCCGAAAATAAAGTGGTATTTGTTATTTCACTAGCCCAGCTTTACACTTTTTTGTCTCTAGTTCTTTGTTTTCTTTTGAGCAGGTTTTTTCATCGATCTACACTTTTTTCGCTTGAATAGAGAAAGGATTGAAATGGATATACTTATACAATACACATATACATAGAAAGTTGCAATGATTCAATATCTACTGTTCTTTGTTTCTTTTGCTATTCATTAGTAGGTGCATTTCTTTTACATGCAAAAACAAAACCATAGCACAGCAAATGTGATCGAAACCTGTTTCTCGCGAAGAAAAGAGAAAGGCGTTAAAAAAATGTTTCAAGATTTGAGTTTTCTGTACTTTTGGTTTTTTTTTCTTCAATTCTATATGAAAAATGATTAGAGAGAGTAGTTGAAAAAGAAAACAAGTTTCTAGCACTGACGCTAAGACTCTTGGACCTGGGACTCTATACGGGAGATATATACACAATTCTATATGTGCTCAAAAAAGATTGGAGAGAGTACTTGAAAAAGAAAACAAGTTTCTGTTTCTGGCACTAACGCGACGCTCGGACGCTGAAACTTTATCCGAGGGAGAAATAAAAACAATCCCTGGTTTTTACTTTTATTGTGTTTCATTCGGTGTTCTTTTTGTTATACTTTAATCAGTATTAGGATTTGCAATTCATTTTACAATTTTATTAAACATTCTTTGCTCTACTTGCAAACGAAATTTCTTTTCCTTATTATGACGGCAACCCTTCGTCCTGACACCAATTTCGTTGAGCAATGCGTTTCGTTCATACTTTATTAAAATTTTTCAACAAATTATGAAGTTTTGCGTTCGAATACGATGCGACGATACTAGATTCGTAGGATAATAAATTAATTTTTCGTTATTCAATGAAAAAAGTATCGTTGAGGTATGAATTTCGTTCATACTTTATTGAATTTTTTCAACAAATTATGAAGTTTTGAGTTCAAATACGATGATCAGATTCTACGAAAGTTTTATGTAGAAATTCGTAGGATAATAAATTAATTTTTCGTTATTCAATGAAAAAAGTATCGTTGAGGTATGAATTTCGTTCATACTTTATTGAATTTTTTCAACAAATTATGAAGTTTTGAGTTTAAATACGATGAGCCCATTCTACGAAAATCTTATGTAGAAATTCGTAGGATAATAAATTAATTTTTCGTTATTCAATGAAAAAAGTATCGTTGAGGTATGAATTTCGTTCATACTTTATTGAATTTTTTCAACATATTATGAAGTTTTGAGTTCAAATACGATGAGCCCATTCTACGAAAATCTTATGTAGAAATTCGTAGGATAATAAATTAATTTTTCGTTATTCAGTGAAAAAAATTTCGCTGAGGTATGAATTTCGTTCATACTTTATTGAATTTTTTCAACATATTATGAAGTTTTGAGTTCAAATACGATGAGCCCATTCTACGAAAATCTTATGTAGAAATTCGTAGGATAATAAATTAATTTTTCGTTATTCAATGAAAAAAGTATCGTTGAGGTATGAATTTCGTTCATACTTTATTGAATTTTTTCAACAAATTATGAAGTTTTGAGTTTAAATACGATGAGCCCATTCTACGAAAATCTTATGTAGAAATTCGTAGGATAATAAATTAATTTTTCGTTATTCAATGAAAAAAGTATCGTTGAGGTATGAATTTCGTTCATACTTTATTGAATTTTTTCAACATATTATGAAGTTTTGAGTTCAAATACGATGAGCCCATTCTACGAAAATCTTATGTAGAAATTCGTAGGATAATAAATTAATTTTTCGTTATTCAATGAAAAAAGTATCGTTGAGGTATGAATTTCGTTCATACTTTATTGAATTTTTTCAACAAATTATGAAGTTTTGAGTTCAAATACGATGATCAGATTCTACGAAAATTTTATGTAGAAATTCGTACGATAATAAATTAATTTTTCGTTATTCAGTGAAAAAAATTTCGTTGAGGTATGAATTTCGTTCATACTTTATTGAATTTTTTCAACATATTATGAAGTTTTGAGTTCAAATACGATGAGCCCATTCTACGAAAATCTTATGTAGAAATTCGTAGGATAATAAATTAATTTTTCGTTATTCAGTGAAAAAAATTTCGTTGAGGTATGAATTTCGTTCATACTTTATTGAATTTTTTCAACATATTATGAAGTTTTGAGTTCAAATACGATGAGCCCATTCTACGAAAATCTTATGTAGAAATTCGTAGGATAATAAATTAATTTTTCGTTATTCAATGAAAAAAGTATCGTTGAGGTATGAATTTCGTTCATACTTTATTGAATTTTTTCAACAAATTATGAAGTTTTGAGTTCAAATACGATGATCAGATTCTACGAAAATTTTATGTAGAAATTCGTACGATAATAAATTAATTTTTCGTTATTCAGTGAAAAAAATTTCGTTGAGGTATGAATTTCGTTCATACTTTATTGAATTTTTTCAACATATTATGAAGTTTTGAGTTCAAATACGATGAGCCCATTCTACGAAAATCTTATGTAGAAATTCGTAGGATAATAAATTAATTTTTCGTTATTCAGTGAAAAAAATTTCGTTGAGGTATGAATTTCGTTCATACTTTATTGAATTTTTTCAACATATTATGAAGTTTTGAGTTCAAATACGATGAGCAGATTCTACAAAAATCTTATGTAGAAATTCGTAGGATAATAAATTAATTTTTCGTTATTCAATGAAAAAAGTATCGTTGAGGTATGAATTTCGTTCATACTTTATTGAATTTTTTCAACAAATTATGAAGTTTTGCGTTCAAATACGATGAACTGATATTACGAAAATTCTATGTAAAAATTCGCAAAGGAATTAAATTTTTCGTCAAGGTATGAAGTGATATTTTGTATATCAGTGAAAAAATTTCATAGAGTAAAAAATTCTTTCCATTGGACTTTGTAATTTTTCGTAGGTCGAAGCAAAATTTTAGTAAATCTATTAATTATTTTAGTAATATGAAGGATTTTCGTAAGAAAAATGAAAAATTTCATCAGGTCATGAGAGAAATTCATTATTCAATGAGACGTTTTACGTATTATGCTCATTTACATAATTTTATGCAGTTTTTCGTTAAAATAACTATGAAAACGCTTCATTAAGTGATGAAACACTTAATCAAAACGTTTTTTTCAGCTCAAAACCGGCAAAAACAGCGTATGAAGCGTTTCGTTAAAGGAACACATTTTTCATTCTACGAAAAATTACATATTTTCGTTAGCCCAACGAAATTGGTCGTATTTTCAGTGTATGAAGCGAATTTCGTACTATTACGAAAAATATTTTTTTCAGTGTTGGTACTCCTCTTACTGCGGCGGTCGAACCACAGCTGCATAATATGAACGTCAACACATTAACACGGTACCAGCAACTACAGTGGTATTTCCAACACTTTTGGTCAAGATGGTCCAGAGAATACCTACAATCCCTGCAAACACGTGCAAAATGGATTAAGTCTGGAAAACCAATCTCCATAAACGATTTGGTTATTATCGAAGAGGAAAACATTCCGCCTTTGAAATGGAGACTTGGTAGGGTCATTCAAGTGCATCCCGGAAAGGACAACATTGTTAGAGTTGTCACTCTCAAAACATCAACTGGTGAAACTCAACGAGCCACAACAAGGATTAGACGACTTCCAATTGAAGAACCGAAGCTCCTTCAAGGGGGGGAGAATGTTGAATGTTAAATACTATTATGCAGAACTATTTTATTTTGACTTGCCATAAAATATTCATACAAGTTAAATTATTCAAGTATTTAGTCATGCTGATGCACCCTGTATACCATCCTATGTTATTCTATGTTATTGTGAACTATTTACAAGTAAATGTCACAAGTTGTCAAAATTCTTCAAGTTGTCAAAAACTTAACTTTGGATCTCTTCTCAATAAAGCAGTCAAGCAGCAAGGACCGTGTCTTTAAAAATCGTAATTTATTTCAATAATCAGTCAAGATCGTATCTTGAATTGATTAATTTATAACAGAGAAACAAAAAAGATTGCGTTCTCTCAACATCAACGATTCCTTGAAAATTATTATACGCCAACAACAAAGTGTTGACTTTCCAACTGAAATCAAGATGTTAAAAGAGAATAAGGAAATTGATGGACGAGGTAAAGTTGGAAGCTTAAATCCTTTTATGGATAAAGATGGGGTTATGCGAGCAGGTGGAAGATTGAAAAATTCTTTACTTCCATTTGAACAAAAGCATCCAGTCATATTAGACAAATCACGTTTCGTAGATTTGCTTGCTATTAACACTCATTATTTGGCATTGCATGGTGGAACTCGAATAATGGAATCTATGATAAGAAGACGATTTTGGATAATTGGTTTAAAGCATGTGTTAAAAAAGTGTGTGCGACAATGTGCAAAATGTACACGATTTAGTCAAAAGACAGCAAATCAAATAATGGGAGACCTTCCAGAGTATCGTGTTTCGGAGTCATTTCCGTTCACATTTACAGGAGTAGATTATGCTGGGCCCATTCAAATGAGATGCTCCAAAGGCCGGGGGCAAAAGTCTTTCAAAGGATATGTTGCAGTACTAACAGAACTAACTTTGTTGGAGCAAATAAAAAAATGGATATAGAATTTAAAAGTGCAATAAGGGGCAATGGTGCAATAGCTTCAATATTGGAATCCGAAAAAATTGAGTGGCACTTTATTCCCCCGGCAGCTCCTCACTTTGGAGGAATTTGGGAAGCTGCTGTCAAATCAATGAAGAATCACTTGAAGCGAATCGTTGGCGACAACAAGCTTACATTCGAAGAAATTACCACTCTGCTTTCACAAATTGAGGCGGTGCTAAATTCAAGACCGCTGTATACAACTGGAAATAGCATCGAAGATGTGGATGTGTTAACACCGGGTCACTTTCTTATTGGACGCCCGCTGTTAGAAATACCTGAATCTATACCACTTGAAGCAAGTTGCTTAAATCGATGGAAGTTGGTACAGAAATTAAAAAATGATTTCTGGAAAAGATGGAAGGACGAATACCTCGTAACACTTCAGCAACGACACAAATGGAAAAAGTCTTAAACTTAACTGAAGATCAAGTAGTTATAATAAAGGACGAAACAACGCACCCCTCAAAATGGTCTTTAGGAAAAGTAATAAAGGTTCATCCATGTCCTGATAACAAAGTAAGAGTGGTCACTTGGAAACCTGCCACAGACCAATCTTGTGAAATGGCGGCAATGAAGCATACAAAGGGGCAGAATTGCGAGTATCAACAAGTTCAACCAGATAGTTTTTGGGTAGAACTCAGTTCGGGAAATAAATGGCTGTACAAAATATTCGAAGATGCAGCAATAAATCTAGAGTGTTCAAACAAAAGAAACATCTGGATGAAAATACCTTCACAAGGAGTACTCCAGCTAAGCCCAGGATGTACAGCGAAATACAATGGGATCACCATACCAGCAGCACAGCTGTTCAATTCAAGACAGGATATGGAGATAGGAGAAATATCTTTGGTAAAAAATGTTGAAGAAATTTCTGATCACAAAATACAACCATTTAGTGCAGTAACGGTAAATAGCACTAAGGACATTTCATTGTTAAAAGAACAAATAAATAATTTAAGAAAAGAAAACATTAATTTAAAACAGATAAGCTTCCATCATATAAGTGGGCACACTTCTTTAATTTTAAATGTTTTGCTTATAATAGTTTTAATATTGTTCTACCTACAGTCACGTAAAGGGAAAAAACTTAATATACATTTTAATGTGCCACCTGCTTAAGTTAAAACTATCTGTATTTTTTTGCCCGGCAGAATGTTCAAACATATTTGAACATGAAACTAATCTTTCGGCACACAACATACTGTAATACACTTGAACAGGAAACTCGATCCTGTTCGGTGTAAATATATTTATTGCCTACAGATGCTAGGCCAAATAAAACATTTTATTACAAACATCCCTATTCAGTACCTATGGGCTGTAGAATAAATAGTTTTATGACCTGTATCCTTTGCATGAGTATTTTTAGTTTATGACCCTAAGATAAGAAAAAGAAAGAAAAGAAGGGTCATTCCAATTTTTGTATTAGCATATGTATAGAGATAAGAAAATGTATAGTAATTAGAAAACGTGTATATAAAGAACAATTTGAGAGAAAATAAATTTAGTACCTTACAACTACTCATCGTGTACGTTTTTATTCGTACAGCATATGTTATTAATAAAGGTTTATCAAAACAAGGAAATGTATAAATTAGTCACCCAAAAACGTTACGTGAAAAAAAGTTGCAAGTTGCGAAAAGAGTGCCTTTCAACGTTTTTAGAAGTGGAAAAGAGGTTCCTTACCGCCTCAAGAAGTATTTCGAGGACAAATCATCGTGAAAGTATGGCGAAATTGTAATTTCTTGGGTGCATGTGCACAGATTCATCGTCATTCATCATATCATCGTTCTGCACAGCCATTGTGAAGCGCCAAATATCATCGGCGCTCCCGCAGATAACATCATCGTGGTCGTCACTGTGCGCAGACATAATCATCGTTCTGCACAGCCACTGTAAAGCGCCAAATATCATCGGCGTTCCCGCAGATATCATCATCGTAGTGCTTACCGTGCGCAGACATAATCATCGTTCTGCACAGCCACTGTAAAGCGCCAAATATCATCGGCGACCCCGCAGATACCATCATCGTAGTGCTTATCGTGCGCAGACATAATCATCGTTCTGCACAGCCACTGTAAAGCACCAAACATCATCGGCGCTCCCGCAGATACCATCATCGTAGTGCTTATCGTGCTCAGACATATAATCATCGTTCTATACAGCTACCAGCGGCGAGGAGTGAATAATTCCAAAAGGTAACTCGAAGGAAACTTAGTCACCAACAAAAAAAAGTTAGCTTAAAATTTTTTTTTGTGCAATTTTCATAAGAAAGCATGTATTGAACAGAGAGGTGCCTAGCGCTAGTCACCTCTCTGTTCAATACATGCCCTCTTATGGAAGAAAATAAGACGATGTTCTACCGTCATACTTTTTGGTAAAAGAAAAAAGAGGAAAGAACACAAATTTGTTCTATCCAGTAACAAATTTTATAATATGTAATATTTGGGGTTACCTTGTATGTTGCCAAAGTTTTGTGTTTGTTTATGGAATGAGTTGAAGAGCCAACATGTGTGTATAATAGGACGGAAAGCAAAGTGGTAGTTGTTAAAAAAATGTTGGCAGCGAGTTCATGTGTATGATTAAGTTTGATTCATGTTGCCAAAAGTCTAAGATGTTTCGGATGTAAGTTTCAAAAGGTAAGTCGGAAATAATCGACTTATATAGACGCTTCGCCACTGACAGCTACTGTAAAGCGCCAAATTTCATCGGCGCTCCCGCAGATATCATCATCGTAGTGCTTATCGTGCGCAGACATAATCATCGTTCTGCACAGCCACTGCAAAGCGCCAAATATCATCGGCACTCCCGCAGACATCACCATTGTAGTCCTCAACTGCTCATCATCATCGCAGTCAGCATCAGCAGCATCGTAGTCCTCATCATCATCGCAGTCATCATCAGCATCATCGTAGTCCTTATCGTCATCGCAGACGTTATCAGCAGCATCGGAGTCATCATCATCATCGCAGTCAACATCATAAAAGAAGAAATAATCCTCTTTATACATTTCTCTGTAAAAGGTACGTCTTATAACTTCATTTTTGGTGCATTATATCATATTATATACACACTTTATATATATTATACTTATCTTGCTTTAAAATATAAAAGTACATATTTTTCCTTCAACACAAAGTTGTTCTTTATACGTGGGAAATTTACATTTCGTTCCTTTTTTATATCAACTTTCAATCCGGTGGTAAAAGGCGCATTGTTTTTTGTCGATACAATGAGCTTATTAGACGATTTAATTTTCGCGTCCGATCAGTTGGTCGAGTTTCATGTGGCCTTTAGGGCTAAACCAGGTGCCACTTATACGATTTCCTTGTTGGAATCATATCAAACTGAGTTGCTAGATTTGTGGCGTGAATTGAAATTAACCTACACTCAGTGTATGAAATCTGATGATGAGTTATTAAGAGATTCCATCATTGAGATTAAATCTAAATATCATATTCCTCTTCCACTTTCCATTTCTGACTTTTTAAAGTCTTTAGCTCCTCAAGTTTTAGATCCTAATGCAATAAAAAATCAAGACATAAACGTAAATATTTCACAAAATGAAAAAAGTTCGCACAATTAAAGTCCCTGCCTGTGATACTCAAGAATTCCATGGCAATTATTTAGAGTGGAAATCCTTTAGAGATACATATGTTCACAGCGGTGTACATTAATCATTGCAAGTTTAGTGATGTGCAGAAATTATTTCAATTACGTGCCAAGACAAAGGATCAAGCATTTGCTATCGCTAATAAGTTCGGGTTAACAGATCAGAATTTTAGTCTTGCATGGAATGCGTTGAAAAATCAATACGAAAACAAAAGGATTTTGGTTAATAACCAAATCCAAATTCTATTGAATCAACAACCAATTCTTATAGAATGTAGTAGGGAAATAAAGTCACTGCAAAGCAATATTAATGATGCTTTAATTAAACTTAAATCGTATGACATCAATGTCGAATAATGGAATGCAATCATCATTTATCTTTGTGCTTCTCGACTTCCTGGCACTACTCTCAATCTTTGGGAAAGTTCATTAAAAAATCGGACTGACATTCCAACTTGGGATCAATTAAACACCTTTTTATCAAATCGCTATCGCATTCTCGAAAGCGTATCTGAAATGAAGCAGAACACTAACAAAACAACAAAATCACAAGCTATCATCTATCAAACCAATTTCAACTAACGTCAAATCCAAAGACAAGCCAGTTCGAAACTTTCACATAAAAGTTGTACCTTTCTGTCAAGTTTGTAGTGAACAACATCCACTTCGACTCTGCCCGACATTTTTAAAAATGTCCGTCGATGACGGGCATAAAACAGTTCGGAAACATACATTTTGTTTCAACTGTCTTCCAATGACTCATAACGCAAATCAATGTCAGAGTATGAGCACTTGTCTTCGGTGCAAAGGTAGACATCATACGTTGTTACATTTTGAACGAAAGGTATCGCCAATTAATAGTTCCACAAATCAATCTGCGGAATTTTCATCTAATCGTGACCCATCATCTTCATCTCCAGTCGTTGCTTCTTCTTCATCTTTATCAACTTTAGTGAACAAACTCGATCATCAAACCATACAGTCCACTCCCACTACCAATCATAATGTTATGTTTTCCAAAGGGCTTAGGCAAGTTTTATTAGCAACTGCTCTAGTTAAGATTCGACATAGTGGAATCGACTTCAGTCTTCGAGCTTTAATCGATCAAGGTTCGGAAGTGTCTTTCATATCCGAACATTTTCAAAAATTGATCGGTCTACCAAGTCTATCCACACAAGCTCGAATATGTGGTATGGGTGCAACCGAAACAGCTTCCTCCTCACAACTTTGCTCCTTTACCCTTAGTTCCAATTATGTCAAATATTTTGGAATACAAGTTCAAGCTCTAGTTTTTAAGAAGTTGACTGCCCGCGATTTCAATGGTTCTTAGTCAAACCAAATTTAATTTCGATTTTCCTTTGGCAGATCCGCTTTTTTATCAAAGTTCAACTCAGTGTTGCCAGATTGAGGGGAATTCCCCTTTTTGTGGGGAATTGTGGTCGAAAATTTGGTAAAAGGGGAAAAGGGGGATCCTTTCAAAGTATGGGGAAAATCAGAATCTTACTTACTATACCAAACAAAGCCAGCCGATTTACAAATAGGAATACGTAAACGAAGATCTCATATACTTTCACAAAGAGAGATCATGTAAAGACTGGGAAAATAATTTTTGTTTGTTTTGTTCGCTGGAATCTGGAAATTTTTTTTTTACATATGACCTATTTATGAAATTCTAAAGAGATTTTCAATTCAAAATAATAAAATTAAAGTTTTGGAGTTTCTCTCTCCACAAATTACTTTGACTTCGAAGAGAATAAATTGAAAGCCAACTTCATTGTTTTCTTTAAAAGTTCCAAATTGTAATGAAGAAAAACTGACATTTGAATGGAGGGAACTTCCTGTTTCCATGGCTGTTTATGAAAAAGGAAGGCTTCAGCAGCTGCCAGTCGAGCAATTTCGGCATGAAGTAACGGCAATGATAGATTTTGAAGGAAGCCTATTATTTTAAAATTTAAGTCTAGAAGCTTGATATGCACTAACATTCCCCCACTCAACCACCGACACAGAACAATTATTTGTAATAGTGACCGACGCGACGCCGACGTTAAAATTAAAAAGAATTAAAGGTTTAAACCAACATAATACATTGTTTTTAATACCGAGGGGAATTTGTGGGGAATGTCACTGGCACAAATGGGGAAAAAGGGGAATGTGCAACCCTCGAATGGGGAATCCTTCCTGAAAAATCTGGCAACACCTTCAACTATCGATATGCTCCTTGGTAGGGATGTCAAAAATATATCGATATAAAAAAATATCGATATATTTCGTTCGATTTATCGATATATATATCGACGATATTTTTTTTACCGATATATCGATATAAATATTCATGTATCGAAAAAGGTATAAAAAACGATACTTTTTTCGGGTACTAGAACCTAACCTGCTAACATACCAAATTTATTGCAAAAAAAACTTTTCTATACCTTTCACTATATTATATTAGACAGGAAAATACCCATAAAATGTGTGCAACCTTTCATTATTCATTGACTAAATAGCAAATCATTTTGTGAGTTTTGATAATTTCACAGTGTACAGTAATAAACCAAAATATCGAACACAAATAAAAAGGATGTGTAACCTAAGTGATCATTGAATAGGTACATGAATTTTATGGGCCTTTTCCTGTATAATGTAACTAATATACCTTCATACTCATAGTTGGAAAACTCTTTTCTATACCTGTCACTGTTAGTTTTGTTTTACAGGAACAACCCATAAAATTCATGCAACGTTCATTGATCACTGGGCACTGGGGTTGAAAATCATTTTTATTTATTGTTCAATATTTTGGGTTTTTTAAACCCCTGTGCCCAGTGGTCAATGAATCGTTGCATGAATTTTATTGGGTTTTCCTGTCAATGAAAGGTTCTCACTTTTAAGGTCGCACAATTTATTATGTATATGTATTTAAAATATATCGATATATCGATATATCGATATTTTTCTGATTCGATGTATCGATACTTGATTTTTTTTTTATATATGTCGATACGATATAGTATATCGATATATTTTTCCATTTCCAACATCCCTACTCCTTGGAGCCGATCTTTATCCACATTTTTTTATTAATTTATTTAATGATAAAAATAGCTGCAAATCTATAGCTCATAACGAACTAGAAGCGAAAGCAGGCGTACATAGTGCAATGTACACCCAACATTTATACCAATTTCCTAATCGAAAACGTTTAACCGAAAACACAACTGGCAACACTATAATGGAATGGTATAATGGAAGACGTTGGTTGTGAGTGTGTGTGTGTGTGCAGAAATATACCGGGAGTGGAACTTGTCTAGACATCATGGTTCATAGCAAAACTACCAGAAAGCTCTCGATGTTTCACACTTCTATATAAAGAGGGAGCTGACGCAACCAGAGGTCAGTTTTATTTGGAAAGTGATAGTGTGAATATTGAGTAAACGTAATTGAGTTGAGTTCGAATAAAGTGTATATCGAAAGTAGATACTGAATAAAAGTGGATGAATTAAATTGAAAGGTAGAGTTTTATTTTTGCGAACTAAGCGCACGTTACATTGGTGTCAGAAGTGTAAATAAAACTTATTTGACTAGTAAAGTAAAAAAAAAAATTAAATACAGTGAAAATGGGTAAGTTGTTGGAAGAGCTCAACTGCATTGAGCTTAAAAGTGACTTAGGTAATAGCCGGAGAGCTAGTGACCGATTTGCTTACCTCATTTTAGCAAGGCTCAAACTTTGCTCATAGAAAGATTTAGGCCCGACAAGTATAAAAGTGCCCGTCTTACACTCCGGTTCGGTCCACAAGGCCTTAAGAACAGGGCTTGAAGTTGTAAAAAATAAGTGCCCATTTACCTCAGTTTAGCAAGGCTCATCTTTTAATATATTCTTCATTGATCCAATATATACACGAAAATAGCATTGTAAGACGTTTTAGCGATCCACAACATGCTGTAAGACGCTCGTATATATGTAAAAATGACCCCATTTACCTCATTTTAGCAAGGCTGGTTTTTACACACAACTAAGATGACATAAAAACAAACATACATTTCAAGTGTAAGACGTTTATTCGGTCGATAACCCTCCGTAAGACGCTGAAAATTAAATTAAGATAAAAACAATTACATCAGCCTTTGAACAAAATAAATCAGGTATATTTTTGCTTTTAAATTAATGTTTTGAAGTACATAAATATTTATATAACAATTTTAAGAAAATAGGTATCTTTATAATTCTTATTCAATTTCGCAGTTTGAATCAGATTCCTCAGAATCGGAGTCCAATGAAGAAGCTTCTTGATCATCGTCTGAAAACAACAAATTGATGCATTATAATTGCTTCGAAATAATTTGAATTTTAAAATGTTACCATGGTCATAATTAGCATTTGGGTTGAATGAAGGCTCTTCAATCACATCACTTACGGTTTCTGGAAGCTGGTTTCCATCAAACCAATGGAAATCATATTCATTGTCTTTAAGACTCCATCCATTTTTATCTGGTAATAACATTGTTGGATTTTTTAAATTTGAATTTGTCCACATAGATGCAATATATTTTGTTCTCAACAAACGCTGATACAATTCGGCCTTACAAGGAGGTATGCTAGTAGCTTCAAATCCTTTTATATGTTTGTGAAAAGCTTCATTTGAATATTTTACAATGTAATTCTTCATAAACATTTCTAATCTGGCATCATTAACTTGATTTACGTTTTAAACTTTGTACATATTACAAATAAATTCTTCAAAGGTTTTAAGTAATTCAGCGTTTGAGTCATTAAAATCACATATTTTAGCAAAGGCCTCTTGATACTGCTCGTTTTTTTGCATAATTTTGAAAGGTCCTACTTTTCCTTTCCGATAAAAGGCTGGATTAAAATCACACCCTGTGAAAGCATGTAAAGCAGGTAGGCTTTTGGAAAGTGAATCGCCTAGTTCATTCCGAAGTTTAGAAATGTCAACATATCTTCGATTGTTGCTCACACCAATATCCATCCAAACTTTGAGTTGTTCACATTTTAAGTTTTTCATATTACCAAGCAGTATTATTAAGACATCTGCGTCAGAGCATCTTATAATAACGTTAGCGCTGTGTTCGATTTTAGTATCGGCTTCTTCGTGTTTTTCGCAAGTCAGCTCAATCATTTTCAGTTCTGATTACACTGCCACGGTCGGTTTTAAAAGTGTGACACTTTTTAAAACTCAGATTAATGACTTTTTTGTCAATGAAGGCGACCATGTCATCTTTTGTCCAATCAGCTATCAAAAAATTTACGAGAGCAACTTTAAAATTAATGTTACGAAGTTCTTTAATAAAATCGGAGGGTCTTTTTTGTTCGGGTCCACATATATCATATCCCATTCCTTGAGTTTCATGCCTGATTCCACGTTCATAGTTTTTTATCGATGGGGATAGATATTGATCAAACACTAAATCAATTCTTTTTGCTTCATATTTCGTAATTATTGACAGAATTTTTTTTGAAATTTTACCAAATGTAACAGGGATGTCCTTCAATGTATGTAGTAAAAAAAAACCATCAATTATAATAACATCAGCATGACTTGGTGGTTGACTATCTATCTGTTTCTCCAAGAATCTTGTAAAAGCAGATTTGTCTGTCTTACATATCGATCCATCCAGATGGCATAATGATAATGGCACAGGTGTTACAGGAAATGATAAGACTCTTGAAATATCAACATTATGTTTCATTGAAATTCCTAACATTCTGCCAAAAAGGTCACGCTTCTTGTACTTTATTCCCTACTTTTAACTTATTTTTCTTAAGCTCAGATGAAAAGTTATGAATGGGTATTTTTTTGAGAGGTTTTTCAAATCTTTCGTCTGATTCTGCACATTCGGATATGAATTTTTTTCGTAGGCCTTCACCATTCTCTTCAAAATTTAATAAAAAGTTTTCTACTTGACTCGACACAGCTTTTCCAGTATTAATATTATATAGAAAATCCTTGTTAATTGCGGAACTGAAAGGGTTTATGGATTTTTCTATTCTTCTCAGAAAATTGTTGAGATTAGAAGCATTTCGCTTAACTTTGCTTGGTTCCAAATCCGTTGTGACATCTTGTAGTGAATTTAAACCAATGTCTGTAAATAAATGACTTATTATGGACGATCTTATGGAATGGCTCTTTGCCCAACGCTGTCGAGCGGATATCGAACTAGTGAAATGAAGAATACCAGTAAGTCTTTTCGCAGCGTCTGCATTTACAGTCAGCTCTAGGGTTAAATCTATTGGCTGTCTAGAAAACGGTTTGTTGGTCCTTTTTACTCCGAAGTATCCTAGCTCAAATTCTTGTTGCAACCCTGGGTGAGTCAGTTTAGCTTTTAATAGGTTTTCTTGATATTTAACTAGCCACCTTGCATAGTTTTGATGCTTTGTAACAAAAAAAATATTTGCCATTCTATATAATATATATTTGTAAAGTTCGAAATCACCCTGTCGAATACTTCTGCTGAGTATTAAAAGGTTTTGTACAAGATTGACATAAAAAAAATAAATAAATAGGGTGGCGCAACAGAGCGAGGAGCCCCTGGGCCTAGCGCATTTCTCACAACCATCCCTTGTGAGGGAATGGAGGGGACCTACAATTTTCTGCCAGTTCCGAACGGCTAATCGAGAAAGCGCTTTTCATGGCAATGAATACTATTGGAGGACTTGCCAAATCCTCGCGAAAGGCGATACCCGTAGAAAAAACATTTTTGCCTCTGGTGGGATTCGAACTCGAACCTCTGGATTAACAGGCGGACATGCTATCCATCACACCACGGGTACCACAAGATTGACATATATCATATAAAACTGAGCTGTTTTCCCCAAATTTCCACGCAATGTTTTTTCTTTAAATGATTTGTATTTTTCCAACAAGCTTATGATTGATTCATTCCATATAATGGGGGTTTCTTGGGATGATTTTTGAAATTCCTCAATTTGTTGGAAAATCAAATTTTTGTCATCAACACCTTCAGCTAGTTCAAATTCACGGAAATGTAAAATTTCTAACCCAAGAGCTACCAACGGACATAAACGCTTACATCTACTGTAATGTTTTCCGCTTATAAATCCATTAACGGAGCCATTTACTATTAATTCGCTTTCAACCATTATATTTGTAAGACCACAATCTTCAATAAATTTTCCAATAGCCTTGAAATAGGACATCATTACGTGAAAAGATCCTAGATGAATGAATACATTATTGAAAGTTGGTTTCTCTACTTCTTGAATTTGCAATGCAATTTTAGCTATGGCTAAATCATATGTTACTTGAAAGAAGTCTTGACTTAATTCTACAGCAATTTTTTGACTCCGTTGCAACGTCTCGTAAACAACTGCTACGTTTGTAGGTGAAACATTTATAGGTGTTAAATAACATATATTTTGTTTGTGACTTTTATCATCTGAAATTTTACTATTAAAACCTACCCAACCTGGTGTATTTGGAATAGTTAGCGCATGACTAATCATCCATATTAAGTCAATGTTCTTAACTGTTTCAAGATTTTTAGGACAAAAATATCGTAATTCGTGATCACTTGGTAATGAAAAAGAAACCATTTTCAGCTTTTTATAATACGGAACAAGTTCTTGAGTAATGGCTTCAAACGTCCGTCTTCTTTTAGCCTGAGGTTCATATGAAATGTCTTGTTCAGTTATTTCTAAACAATTATCAAACTGCTGGCTGATTTCATTCCCATTGAAGTTATGATTTTGATATATAATGCCCACAGTATCGTGGAGAGTATCCTTACCAGTACTTGTTTCAACATATCGATCAAAATTGTCAAATGCAACTCCTGTATACAAATTAGGTGACCGAATTATACCTTGTGGGCTGCAATCTGATTCTTGGAGCGAAGAAAAAGTTGCTTCAGTTTCTAATTCTTCAACAACATTGTAACTGCAGCAATGACCAAATCGATTGACTATGTCAATAATTTTTCTGCTGCTGGTAAGG
Organism: Melanostoma scalare; assembly: GCA_949752695.1. Classification (NCBI taxonomy): domain Eukaryota; kingdom Metazoa; phylum Arthropoda; class Insecta; order Diptera; family Syrphidae; genus Melanostoma; species Melanostoma scalare. Next base: position 1,927,720 of record OX456987.1, read on the forward strand.
CTTTCAAGGGTAATTCCTAGAGAAACATGTTTGGAAGGCTTTATTTTACCATTCGTTACATTAAATATAAGGTCTTGTGTCAGAGACGATAATTTCCTTTTACAATTAAAGCTTTTAGAACGTCGACTATTTGAACCAGCTAATAGCCATGCATAAAAATTTTCAATTTCTTGTGGGACTGAGCATTCTCCTTTAATTAACTTCTGAGTGGTGGTAAATGGATGAGACCACAATCTTCAATAAATTTTCCAATAGCCTTGAAATAGGTCATCATTACGTGAAAAGATCCTAGATGAATGAATACATTATTGAAAGTTGGTTTCTCTACTTCTTGAATTTGCAATGCAATTTTAGCTATGGCTAAATCATATTGTAACGTGCGCTTAGTTCGCCGAATAAAACTTCACTTTTATTTTATTTCTACCACTTTATTCAGTATCTATACTTTATTCGAACTCAACTCGACTATTGGACTATCACTGGTTAACAACGTTTCACTCTTAACTTTATCACTCTATAATCAAAACTGAACTGCTCGTTGCGTCAGCGGTCCTATTTATATAGAACAACACTCATCTAGAGCGTTCCAGTTTCTTCTCCATGGTTTTCACATTTGCTGTAAAAAATCTCTACACTCACACACACTGGCTTACAAGCAATGCCTGTCATTTTATACCATTCCATTATAGTGTTGCCAGTTGTGTTTTCGGTTGAACGTTTTCGATTAGGAAATTGGTATAAATGTTGGGTGTTCATTACACTGCCCCCTCCTTAAAATTGTTCGTCCCGAATAATTCCATCTGCAGCCTCGCCACTATATCGATGCAGCCGGTCACAATGAACTACTTTTAACTTGCCTCTTAATCCTCTTTGGATGCGGTAAACCACGTCGTTAATCCTCGTGACAACAGTATAAGGACCTTCCCAGTTCTGCTGAAGTTTCGGTGACAATCCCTTTTGACGATGAGGATTATAAAGCCACACACGATCTCCTGCTTGGAATCCTGCCGTTGTCGCTTTTGTGTCGTACCGTGTCTTCATCCGGTCGCTGTAGGTTTTCATCCGTTCCCTTGTTCTTTTATGGATGTCAGCGAGTCTCTCCTTGAGGTCATCCACATACTCGTTCGTGTCCTGTGGCTCCTCTGTGGGGCATCCAAATTTAAGTTCGCTGGGCAGCCGCATGGTTTTCCCGAACAGGATGTCAGATGGTGTTTGTCCTGTCGAGCTATGTACTGCACTTCTATAGGCCATCAGGAATAGCGGTACGTGCCTATCCCAGTCTCTTTGGTAGTCGCCTACGACCTTGGTGAGGTGTTCTTTCAAGGTCCGGTTGAATCTTTCAACCATCCCATCAGATTGTGGATGAAGCGGTGTGGTTCTGGTCTTCTTGATGCCAAGTAGTCCGCACACTCCTTGGAAGATGTTTGACTCGAAGTTCCTCCCTTGGTCGGAATGGAGTTCCATAGGTACGCCAAACCTACTTACCCAGTTAAACACAATCTGGTCGACTACCGTTTTGGCTTCTTGATTTGGGATGGCATACGCCTCAGGCCATTTGCTAAAATAGTCCATTACAACCAGAATGTACTTGTTTCCAGCGTTGGTCTCTGGAAAAGGCCCAGCCACATCTACTGCAATCCTCTCAAAAGGCGATCCAACGTTGTACTGATGCATCTTACCTTGAATCTTCCTACCAGGTCCTTTGGTTGCAGCACACTTGTCACATGTTCGGCACCACTTCTCCACGTCGTCTCTAGCATGTAACCAGTAGAACCGATGTCGCACCTTCTCCAGTGTTTTGTTAACTCCCAGGTGACCTCCAGAAGGTTCGTCGTGCATCTCCCGAAGAACTTCACTGACTTTCGATTGCGGTACGATCAGCTGCATCACATATGATTTACCGTCAACGGACTCCCATCTTCGCCTGAGGACACCTTCTTGCACATATAGTGAGTCCCACTGTGCCCAATAGGCTTTGAGAACTGGACTCCGGTCAGAAATGTCTCCCCATTCAGGTTTCTCTTCATTTTCTTTCCATGCGAGAATGGGTTCGATATCTGGATCCTCCTGTTGAGCGGTCCTCACTTCCTCATTGCTCCATCCGCATATGGGGTCAGCTCTTAGTCGCTGAGCGGTAATATTTTCTTTGTTTTCTTGTCGCCTACAATGCTTGCAATCCTCTTTGCAAGGTCTTCGGGACAATGCGTCGGCGTTGGAGTGCAGCTTTCCTCTGCGGTGTTGAATCTGGTAGTCATAAGTCTGCAGTCTTTCTATCCACCTTGCGACTTAACCTTCTGGATTTTTGAAGTTCAACAGCCAGTTCAGAGCACCATGGTCTGTCCGCAGAAGGAATTTCTGTCCATAGATGTACTTATGGAAGTGCTTTGTTGCCAAGATAAGAGCCAGCAGTTCCCTTCTGGTCACGCAGTAGTTTCTTTCAGGCTTCGAGAGGACCTTACTATAATATGCCACCACCTCACCTGACCATTTGAACTGCTTCCCTTTTTCGGTGAGCTGATGCAAACTCTTTGCAACTCCAGCAAAGTTCTTAACGAAACGTCGGTAATATGTGGCAAGACCAAGAAAGCTTCGGAGTTGATGTTTGTCCTGTGGTGTTGGCCAATTTTTGACGGAGTCAACTTTTTCAGGATCAGTCTTCACTCCTTGGGAAGAGATGATGTGTCCCAAATACTTAACTTCGGTTTTGAAAAGTGCACATTTTTCCGGATTCAGTTTAAGGTTAGCCTCTCGAAGTCTCTGAAACACGGCTTTTAGGTTCTTGCAATGTTGGTCAAATGTTTTCCCGTAAACAATGACATCGTCCAAGTAGACAAGGCACGCTTTCCACGTCAGTCCTTGAAGAACGCACTCCATCAAACGCTCGAATGTTGCCGGAGCGTTGCATAGCCCAAACGGCATAACTTTAAACTGCCAGAGCCCATTACCTGTCGAAAACGCCGTCTTTTCCCGATCATCAGGGTGGATGTCAACTTGCCAATATCCACTCTTCAAGTCCAGCGTCGAAAACCACTGGGCTCCCTCCATGGCATCCAGGGTATCACTGATTCTCGGCAGAGGATAGCTGTCCTTCTTAGTCACATCGTTCAGCCTTCGGTAGTCCACACAAAAACGAGTACTTCCGTCTTTCTTTTTCACTAGAACCACTGGTGACGCCCAAGGACTTTTGGAATTTTCGATAAGACCGTCCTTCTTCATTGTTGTTATCATTTCCTCAACCTCACCTTGTTTGGCCAGTGGAAGGCGTCTTGCGGGCTGACGAATCGGTCTTGCATCTCCTGTGTTGATGCGATGCTGCACCAACTGTGTCCTACCATATTGCCCTTTTGCCGATGCGAAGATGTCAGTGTACTCTTGTAGGAGATTTTCAGCCATCCTTGTTTGTTGGTGATCAAGGTTGGATGAATACAGTATTTTAGCTCTGATGGTTTTGAGCTCCTCCGGAGTTAAAGTTTTTCTCGGGGCTTCGTCTGTGATCTTCGTAATTGCTGCAACCGATTCGCAACGTCCAACGACTTCTCCTTTCTTCAACCTTACATCGTACGGTCTGGTGTTTAGTAATCGTACGGGGACCATTTTGTTTTTCGGTGCTACTAGTGTTTTCCCAATGATGACGCTTTGGGAGGAACACTCTGGGTCTGGTTCCACCATTAGGTATCGAAGGCTTCCAAACTCACCTTCCAGTTTTGTCCAAACGAACACTTCAGAAGAAGGAGGCAGAATCAGATCTTCCGTGATGACAGTCCTCAGTGTCGACGTACTCTCGTTCGAATAAGTCATTGGAAGTTCCTTATTTTGGTACTTCAAAACCTGATTACCGATGTCCAAAATAACTCCGTGCTGTTTCATAAAGTCGATTCCAATGATGCACTCGTCACATATATCTGCCACCAGGAATTGATGAGTAAACATTAGATCGGCCAGTCGGATCTTAAGACACACTTCTCCATATACTCTTGCTGCTTCTCCCGTTGCGGTTCTTAGACGGTAGCTATTGGTGTTATGAAGCCACGTCGTCTTTACCAGGTCTCGACGTACTATGGAGGCTGTGGCACCGGTGTCGATGGTAGCCACATGTTTGTTCCCGTTAATAGTAGTTTCCACAGTCAGACTTTTGTTGTCTCGTTTGGTCTGAGAGACCTGGATGGTGGTTCTGGGGCCATCGATACAAGAAACCAGCCTCTGCCCCTCGAAGTTGGTTCTTACTCGTTTCCCTGATGGGAAACGGGCTGATACGTAACGCTGGTGTTGTTGTTACCTTGTTCTGGGTTGAATCTCTTGCTTCCACAATGTTGACAACCGGCTTTATTTGGTGGTAGTCGGCATTGACGCTGTAAGTGCCCGGTCTTGTTGCAGTTCCAACATCTTGCTAGTCCGCTCCGCTGGTTCTTTTGTATTTCAGCTCTATGGCACGAGCACTCTTCGACTATGGCTTCTCTAAGTCGATGTACTCCCTGAGAAGCCTGTTCTGCTGCTTCAATTGTCAATGCGAATGCTAAAGTTTCGGAAAGAGTACGTGTTCTAGCAGTTCGCACAGACCTCTGAAGATGTATATCGGAAATGGCACGAACGAAGGACTCAACAGCAAGCTGGTTGATGATTTCTTCTCCAGCATCCGGGTATGCCAGGTGAACCAGTCTTTCGACGTCTGCTTGGAGCTGCTGTAGACTTTCACCCCTTTTCTGGACTCTGTTATTGAGTTGGACTCGGAAGACTTCTTTCAAGTGGCTATCTCCAAAGCGTTTATCTATAGCTGCCACGAGAGAACTGAAATCGCCACTCTTACCAGCTGGAACTGTTTGAAGTAATTCAGCTGCTGGTCCTCTAAGAGCAAGAGTCAGTGCAATGTACTTGTCTTCGTCATCCCAGCCATTTGTTGTCGCGGCGGCCTCAAATTGTCTCTTGTAGACTGGCCAAGAAGACTGTCCATCAAATGTTGGGGGTTTCATCTCCCTTTTCTTTGCAAACTCCCCAGCAGACTCTCGAATTTTTATTTTCCGAATCTGGTCCAATTCCTTGGTCAGAACAGAGAACTGTTTATCACATCGGGTTTCTACGATTTCGAAACGATTCTCTACAACAGAAAGCTGTTTTTCCACACCTTCAACGCGTTCGTCTATGGCACATACATTTTTCTCAATGTTACCCAATTTACCTTCTAGAATGTTTTTCTGACCTTCCAAAACATTCTGTTGCGCCTCAAGTTTTTCGAGAATATTCTGTTGTTCCTTCTTTTGCTCGTTTCGTTGCTCTTCAATCAGCTTCTTTTGTTCGTTTCGTTGTGCTTCCAGTTGTTCGAGAACATTCTGCTGTTCCTTGTATTCATAAGTATAAGAAACATACATCCCTGTTTATCTTATGTCATATCATAAATATAATTGTTGCCAACTCATATCCGGTATGGTGAATTCAACCAGGTATAATTTAGGTTAAGAATTAGAATTAAGTTAGTCGTAATAAAGAGTGCAAAGTACAAAGATGAACGCGTGTTATTTTACTTAAACCTAAAAGATTAGAAATACAATAAATGGCGACGAGGATAAACGAAATAAGAAGAATAAAGTAGTAAATATAAATTTTAAAAAACTACACAACACAAATTTAAAGTAAAATAGTTTACGATTCAAGAAATAAACTTCGATTAGTTTTCATTCAATTAAATGGAAAAGGAAAAAAAACCTGCGATTATAATGTCATACGTAGGAAATATAAGTGAATTCGTCCCTGGGGAAGATTTTGACGCCTACAAAGATCGTGTACAGCAATTTTTTATTGCAAATGAAATTGCAGAAGAGCGACAAACACCTGTTTTCATCACGCTCGTGGGCTCAGAAGTGTACAAAGTTCTAAAGTCTATGACCGCACCTGTTCTACCAAGCACCAAACCTTTCAAAGAGCTAATTCGTTTATTGGAGCAACACTATGCTCCTAAGTGCAATAAAAGAGCGGAGCGCTTTAAATTTCAACGGGCTAAACAAGAAGAAGGAGAGTCAATTAGTGATTTTATCATCAAACTTCGAAACCTAGCAGAAACGTGCAAATTTGGTGACTTCATAATGGATTCGGTTGCCGATGCAGGAAAAGTAAAAAATCTTGCATTAGAAGATGCACTGACAGATAAGTTTATCGTGGGACTTCGAAATGAGAGAATTCAACAAGCACTCTTAGTAGATGAAACAGCAACATTCGAAAAAAGTTGCGAAAAAGCTCTGACAATGGAAATGTCTGAAAAAGAACAGAGATCAATGCAACCAGTAGAAAAGTATGTCAACGTGATTAAGCACCGATCATCAAGAAACAGTGAGGCACGTGTCCGAAGTAAAAGTTCTGATACGCAAAAAAGCTATTTAAGAAGAAATTGTTCGCACTGTGGAAAGTTACATCATGATAACGAGTGCCCAGTAAAATCATTATCATGCTTTAAGTGTGGGAAAAAGGGCCACATGGCAAATATGTGTTTTTCCAAGAAGCACAATAAATGGCAAGATGACGATCACAACAAATCGAAGCCAAGACGTCAAATTAGGCACATACATGCCATTCGTGGAGAAGATGCAGCAGAACTGGTGGTTAAGGTTGAAGGTGTGATGCTGAGAATGGAGCTGGATACAGGAGCAAGTGTTTCTTTAGTTAATGCTAGAGATTATAAAGCTAAGTTTGCTCATTTAAAACTAGATAATTGTAATATAGATTTAAACACTATTTCAGGGCATAAATTGTCAGTATTGGGGAAAATTGTTGTTGTTGTGGAGTACGCTGGTGTAACAAGAGAGCTGGAATTGATGGTGGTTGATGGTGTTTATTTTAAGCCATTATTTGGACGAACATGGTTTTCTTCATTATTACCAGATTGGAAATCCAATATTGCAGGTAGTAAAGAATTCGTAAACGTGGTAAATATGGTACACAAAGATTCTGTAAGTAAGAAAATAATATCATGTTATCCGAATGTAATATCCAATGACCCAAACCAGATGATTGCTGGATATAAAGCCGACATTCATTTAAATGAATGTAAGCCAATCTTTCACAAAGCGTATACGGTCCCATTTCGTTTGAAGGACGCTATGGCTAATGAAATAGACAGATTGGTTAGAGAAAAAGTTTTAATCCCAGTGAAGCATAGTAAATGGGCATCTCCAGTGGTATGTGTTCCGAAACCTGATGGAAGTGTTAGGCTTTGCATTGATTGTAAGGTTACAATCAACAAGCATGTGGAAACACAGCATTGTGCTTTTGCAAACATAGAAGATATTTTTGGAAGTCTATCTAATTGTTCAACCTTCTGTGTTTTAGATTTAGCTGGGGCTTACCAACAGTTAGAACTAACTGAAGACTCAAGAGAGCTTCTTACAATAAATACGATGAAAGGTTTATTTCAATATTTGCGCTTAGGCTATGGTGTTGCATGCGCACCAGCAATTTTTCAATCAACTATTGATCAAATTTTATCAGGCATTGAAAACGTATTTGCATACGTTGATGATATAATTATAGGTGGCCAAACCTTAGAAGATTGCCAAGGAAAATTATATTTGGTTTTAGATAGATTAAATAAACATAAAGTCAAAATAAATCTCCAGAAATGTAAATTTTTACAAACATCAGTGGAGTACTTAGGTCACGTTTTGAGTCATAACACTGTGAAACCTAATGAGAAAAAGGTGGAAGCCATTAAAAATGCGCCTGCTCCGAAAAATTTAAAAGAACTTCAATCCTACTTGGGATTAATTAATTATTACAGGAGGTTTATTCCTAACTTATCGTCAGAATTAAAAAACTTGTATGAATTATTGCAGAAAAAGAATGCCTTTATGTGGACAAAAAAGTGTGATGAGGAGTTTGAAAATTCAAAACAATTAATCCTTAATAATAATGTTTTAACACTTTTTGATCCCCTTAAACCTATAATAGTTTCTACAGATGCAAGTCCCTACGGTGTAGGAGTAATACTTGCCCACTTGATAGATGGGGTTCAGAAACCCGTTCTGTTCGCTAGCAGCACTTTATCGGATGCTGAAAAAGGTTATTCGCAGCTGCATCGTGAGGCTTTGGCGGTCATGTTTGCAGTAAAAAAGTTTTTTAAATATCTCTATGGCAAGGAGTTTCTGATACAGACCGATAACCAAGCGTTGAAGGAGATATTCAATCCTAACAAGAGTTCTACAGCAGTTGCAGCGGCTCGTTTACAGAGATGGGCAGTTACACTATCAATGTTTCAATATAAAATAGTTCATCGTCCAGCTAAATACCTAGCTAATGTTGATGCGCTTTCAAGGTTGCCGTCAAGTGAGTCTACAGATATTGAATCTGTTCAAATTAATTCAATTAATTGCCTAGAAAAGGTACCAATAGATTTCAAAAAAGTTGAAAATCAAACAAGGAAAAGTCCTATTCTTAGTAAAGTATACAACTTCATTAAAAATGGGTGGCCAAAAGAAGTTGATATTGACTTACAGTCTTATCACAAATTCAGAAATTGTCTTAGCATAGAAAATGGATGTATTTTCTATAATGACCGAGTATTAATTCCAAACGATTTACAAATGCATGTTTTAAATTTATTGCATGAAAACCATAATGGTATAGTTTTAATGAAAAAGGTAGCTAGGTCTTATTTATGGTGGCCAAGGTTAGATATAGCAATAAAAGACTTTGTTGAATCGTGTAAGAAATGTCAGGCTACTAGAAATGTTCCGAAAGAACTCGTAACAACCAAATGGCCTGATACTGCTTATCCATTTCAGAGAATCCATTTGGATTTCTTTTACTTTCAAAATAAAACATTTCTTCTTGTAATAGACTCATATAGTAAGTATCTTGAGGTGGTACAGATGTATTCAACGAATGCTAAGAGTTTAATTCAAAAGTTAAATATAATTTTCTCGGTGTTTGGATTACCAACAACCATAGTTACGGATAATGGTCCGCCCTTTGCGTCTTGGGAGTTCAAACAGTTCTGTAATAGTAATCAAATCCAACTACTTCACAGCCCTGCGTATCATCCGCAGTCAAATGGTTTGGCAGAAAGACATGTTCAGATCGTTAAAAATAATTTGAAAAAACATATGTTGTATAAAAAACAAAGTGGAGATTTGTGCGACCATATTACCAAGTTTTTGATGAATCACCGAAACAGTCCTAACTCTGTTACATCAACGTCCCCATCAGAAATGTTATTTTCATTTAAACCAAAGGTTCTTCTTGACTTAATCAATAATAAGAAACAAGTTTCTTTCAATCTAACAAACATTTGTAAAGCAGATTGTGTACCAAATAAACAAACAAACCAATACTATAATAGATTACCTTCATATAAAGTTGGGGAGGGTTGTATGTATAGAAATCATATAAAGAGTTATGAAAAATGGATCAATTGTATTATAGCGAAGAAACTAAGTTATATAAGATATATAATAAAAATTGGAAATCAAAACAAAATGGTACATGTTAACCAGTTAAGAAAACTTTACCATAAGCCAACCCTTAATTATACACATTTAAAAATACCTACAATTGAAAATCACAATGAGATAAAAGATACAAATATTATTAAATATAAGAAACCGGAACATATTCATAGAAGAGTAAGAAAATCAAAAAACAAATTTGAAGTATTAGATGGTGTAAGGAGAAGTAAAAGACTTCTATCTAAAAATAAGAATTGTGAAAAGTTTAAAAACTATAATTGAATTGTAATATTAAAACTTATAACTTAGTATTATTATGTCAAATGTGAATTTATTCAATTTCCAAAAATGCATTAAATTTCGAATATTTTGTAATGATGTCAAATTCATATCTGAAAAAATTTTGAGTTAAATAAACCGGGGAGAATGTTGTATTCATAAGTATAAGAAACATACATCCCTGTTTATCTTATGTCATATCATAAATATAATTGTTGCCAACTCATATCCGGTATGGTGAATTCAACCAGGTATAATTTAGGTTAAGAATTAGAATTAAGTTAGTCGTAATAAAGAGTGCAAAGTACAAAGATGAACGCGTGTTATTTTACTTAAACCTAAAAGATTAGAAATACAATACCTTCTTTTGCTCGCTCCGCTGTTCTAACAAAAGTTTCATCATACTAGAAAAATCTACACTTTCACTTACTTCCTCTTCTTCCACTTCTATTTCAAAAACAAAAGTGTTTACGTCTTCCCCTTGCTGTTCCAAATAGATACGCAAGCGCAGGACGAGCTCATTTTTCGATCCCGCTCTAGAAAGATTTCGCTTACCTAACTCACTTTTAAGCTCAATGCAGTTGAGCTCTTCTAACAACTTACCCATTTTCACTGTATATAATTATTATTTTTCTTTTTACTTTTTTTTTTTTACACTTTATTAGTCAAATAAGTTTTATTTACACTTCTGACACCAATGTAACGTGCGCTTAGTTCGCCGAATAAAACTTCACTTTTATTTTATTTCTACCACTTTATTCAGTATCTATACTTTATTCGAACTCAACTCGACTATTGTACTATCACTGGTTAACAACGTTTCACTCTTAACTTTATCACTCTATAATCAAAACTGAACTGCTCGTTGCGTCAGCGGTCCTATTTATATAGAACAACACTCATCTAGAGCGTTCCAGTTTCTTCTCCATGGTTTCCACATTTGCTGTCAAGCATCTCTACACTTACACACACTGGCTTACAAACAATGCCTGTCATTTTATACCATTCCATTATAGTGTTGCCAGTTGTGTTTTCGGTTGAACGTTTTCGATTAGGAAATTGGTATTGTAATGAACACCCAACATTTATACCAATTTCCTAATCGAAAACGTTTAACCGAAAACACAACTGGCAACACTATAATGGAATGGTATAAAATGACAGGCATTGTTTGTAAGCCAGTGTGTGTGAGTGTAGAGATGCTTGACATCAAATGTGGAAACCATGGAGAAGAAACTGGAACGCTCTAGATAAGTATTGTTCTATATAAATAGGCCGCTGACGCAACGAGCAGTCAGTTTTGATTATAGAGTGATAAAGTTAAGAGTGAAGTGTTGTTAACCAGTGATAGTCCAATAGTCGAGTTGAGTTCGAATAAAGTGGTAGAAATAAATAAAAAAAGTGAAGTTTTATTTTTGCGAACTAAGCGCACGTTACATTGGTGTCAGAAGTGTAAATAAAACTTATTTGACTAATAAAGTGTAAAAAAAAAAAAAAAAAAGTAAAAGTAAAAAGAAAAGTAATAATTATATACAGTGAAAATGGGTAAGTTGTTAGAAGAGCTCAACTGCATTGAGCTTAAAAGTGAGTTAGGTAAGCGAAATCTTTCTAGAGCGGGATCGAAAAATGAGCTCGTCCTGCGTTTGCGTAACTATTTGGAACAGCAAGGGGAAGACGTAAACACTTTTGTTTTTGAAATAGAAGTGGAAGAAGAGGAAGTAAGTGAAAGTGTAGATTTTTCTAGTATGATGAAACTTTTGTTAGAACAGCGAAACGAGCAAAAGAAGGAACAGCAGAATGTTCTCGAACGACTCGAAGTACAACAAAAGAAGCTGATTGAAGAGCAACAGCAGAATATTCTCGGACGTCTGGAAGAGCAGAGAAACGATCAAAAGAAGGAACAGCAGAATGTTCTCGAACAACTGGAAGCACAACGAAACGAGCAAAAGAAGGAACAGCAGAATGTTCTCGAACAACTTGAAACACAAAGAAACGAACAAAAGAAGCTGATTGAAGAACAACGAAACGAGCAAAAGGTGGAACAACAGAATATTCTCGAAAGACTTGAGGCGCAACAGAATGTTTTGGATGGTCAGAAAAACATTCTAGAAGGCAAATTGGGTAACATTGAGAAAAATGTATGTTCCCTAGACGAACGCGTTGAAGGTGTGGAAAAACAGCTTTCTGTTGTAGAGAATCGTTTGGAAAGCCGATGCGATAAACAGTTCTCTGTTCTGACCAAGGAATTGGACCAGATTCGAAAAATAAAAATTCGAGAGTCTGCTGGGGAGTTTACAAAGAAAAAGGAGATGAAACCCCCAACATTTGATGGACAGTCTTCTTGGCCAGTCTACAAGAGACAATTTGAGGCAGCCGCGACAACAAATGGCTGGGATGACGAAGACAAGTACATTGCACTGACTCTTGCTCTTAGAGGACCAGCAGCTGAATTACTTCAAACAGTTCCAGCTGGTAAGAGTGGCGATTTCAGTTCTCTCGTGGCAGCTATAGATAAACGCTTTGGAGATAGCCACTTGAAAGAAGTCTTCCGAGTCCAACTCAATAACAGAGTCCAGAAAAGGGGTGAAAGTCTACAGCAGCTCCAAGCAGACGTCGAAAGACTGGTTCACCTGGCATACCCGGATGCTGGAGAAGAAATCATCAACCAGCTTGCTGTTGAGTCCTTCGTTCGTGCCATTTCCGATATACATCTTCAGAGGTCTGTGCGAACTGCTAGAACACGTACTCTTTCTGAAACTTTAGCATTCGCATTGACAATTGAAGCAGCAGAACAGGCTTCTCAGGGAGTACATCGACTTAGAGAAGCCATAGTCGAAGAGTGCTCGTGCCATAGAGCTGAAATACAAAAGAACCAGCGGAGCGGACTAGCAAGATGTTGGAACTGCAACAAGACCGGGCACTTACAGCGTCAATGCCGACTACCACCAAATAAAGCCGGTTGTCAACATTGTGGAAGCAAGAGATTCAACCCAGAACAAGGTAACAACAACACCAGCGTTACGTATTAGCCCGTTTCCCATCAGGAAAACGAGTAAGAACCAACTTCGAGGGGCAGAGGCTGGTTTCTTGTATCGATGGCCCCAGAACCACCATCCAGGTCTCTCAGACCTAACGAGACAACAAAAGTCTGACTGTGGAAACTACTATTAACGGGAACAAACATGTGGCTACCATCGACACCGGTGCCACAGCCTCCATAGTACGTCGAGACCTGGTAAAGACGACGTGGCTTCATAACACCAATAGCTACCGTCTAAGAACCGCAACGGGAGAAGCAGCAAGAGTATATGGAGAAGTGTGTCTTAAGATCCGACTGGCCGATCTAATGTTTACTCATCAATTCCTGGTGGCAGATATATGTGACGAGTGCATCATTGGAATCGACTTTATGAAACAGCACGGAGTTATTTTGGACATCGGTAACCAGGTTTTGAAGTACCAAAATAAGGAACTTCCAATGACCTATTCGAACGAAAGTACGTCGACACTGAGGACTGTCATCACGGAAGATCTGATTCTACCTCCTTCTTCTGAAGTGTTCGTTTGGACAAAACTGGAAGGTGAGTTTGGAAGCCTTCGATACCTAATGGTGGAACCAGACCCAGAGTGTTCCTCCCAAAGCGTCATCATTGGGAAAACACTAGTAGCACCGAAAAACAAAATGGTCCCCGTACGATTACTAAACACCAGACCGTACGATGTAAGGTTGAAGAAAGGAGAAGTCGTTGGACGTTGCGAATCGGTTGCAGCAATTACGAAGATCACAGACGAAACCCCGAGAAAAACTATAACTCCGGAGGAGCTCAAAACCATCAGAGCTAAAATACTGAATTCATCCAACCTTGATCACCAACAAACAAGGATGGCTGAAAATCTCCTACAAGAGTACACTGACATCTTCGCATCGCAAAAGGGACAATATGGTAGGACACAGTTGGTGCAGCATCGCATCAACACAGGAGATGCAAGACCGATTCGTAAACCCGCAAGACGCCTTCCACTGGCCAAACAAGGCGAGGTTGAGGAAATGATAACAGCAATGAAGAAGGACGGTCTTATTGAAAATTCCAAAAGTCCTTGGGCTTCACCGGTGGTGCTAGTGAAAAAGAAAGACGGAAGCACTCGTTTTTGTGTGGACTACCGAAGGCTGAATGATGTGACTAAAAAGGACAGCTATCCCCTGCCGAGAATCAGTGATACCCTGGATGCTATGGAGGGAGCCCAGTGGTTTTCGACGCTGGACTTGAAGAGTGGATATTGGCAAGTTGACATCCACCCTGATGATCGGGAAAAGACGGCGTTTTCTACAGGTAATGGGCTCTGGCAGTTTAAAGTTATGCCGTTTGGGCTATGCAACGCTCCGGCGACATTCGAGCGTTTGATGGAGTGCGTTCTTCAAGGACTGACGTGGAAAGCGTGCCTTGTCTACTTGGACGATGTCATTGTTTACGGGAAAACATTTGACCAACATTGCAAGAATCTAAAAGCCGTGTTTCAGAGACTTCGAGAGGCTAACCTTAAACTGAATCCAGAAAAATGTGCACTTTTCAAAACCGAAGTTAAGTATTTGGGACACATCATCTCTTCCCAAGGAGTGAAGACTGATCCTGAAAAAGTTGACTCCGTCAAAAATTGGCCAACACCACAGGACAAACATCAACTCCGAAGCTTTCTTGGTCTTGCCACATATTACCGACGATTTGTTAAGAACTTTGCTGGAGTTGCAAAGAGTTTGCATCAGCTCACCGAGAAAGGGAAGCAGTTTAAATGGTCAGGTGAGTGTGAGAAATCTTTTCAGGAACTCAAATACCGCCTCTGTAACGCCCCAGTGCTGGCACATCCAACACCTGGGAGAACATTCATCATCGATGCTGACGCAAGCAACGTTGGAATCGGGGCGGTACTATCCCAAGTGCATGATGGCGAAGAGAAAGTGGTGGCATATTACAGCAAGGTCCTCTCGAAGCCCGAAAGAAACTACTGCGTGACCAGAAGGGAGCTTCTAGCTCTTATCTTGGCAACAAAGCACTTCCATAAGTACATCTATGGACAGAAATTCCTTCTGCGGACAGACCATGGTGCTCTGAACTGGCTGTTGAACTTCAAAAATCCAGAAGGTCAAGTCGCAAGGTGGATAGAAAGACTGCAGACTTATGATTACCAGATTCAACACCGCAGAGGAAAGCTGCACTCAAACGCCGACGCATTGTCCCGAAGACCTTGCAAAGAGGATTGCAAGCATTGTAGGCGACAAGAAAACAAAGAAAATATTACCGCTCAGCGACTAAGAGCTGACCCCATATGCGGATGGAGCAATGAGGAAGTGAGGACCGCTCAACAGGAGGATCCAGATATCGAACCCATTCTCGCATGGAAAGAAAATGAAGAGAAACCTGAATGGGGAGACATTTCTGACAGGAGTCCAGTTCTCAAAGCCTATTGGGCACAGTGGGACTCACTATATGTGCAAGAAGGTGTCCTCAGGCGAAGATGGGAGTCCGCTGACGGTAAATCATATGTGATGCAGCTGATCGTACCGCAATCGAAAGTCAGTGAAGTTCTTCGGGAGATGCACGACGGGCCTTCTGGAGGTCACCTGGGAGTTAACAAAACACTGGAGAAGGTGCGACATCGGTTCTACTGGTTACATGCTAGAGATGACGTGGAGAAGTGGTGCCGAACTTGTGATAAGTGTGCTGCAACCAAAGGACCTGGTAGGAAGATTCAAGGTAAGATGCATCAGTACAACGTTGGATCGCCTTTTGAGAGGATTGCAGTAGATGTGGCTGGGCCTTTTCCAGAGACCAATGCTGGAAACAAGTACATTCTGGTTGTAATGGACTATTTTAGCAAATGGCCTGAGGCGTATGCCATCCCAAATCAAGAAGCCAAAACGGTGGTCGACCAGATTGTGTTTAACTGGGTAAGTAGGTTTGGCGTGCCTATGGAACTTCATTCCGACCAAGGGAGGAACTTCGAGTCAAACATCTTCCAAGGAGTGTGCGGACTACTTGGCATCAAGAAGACCAGAACCACACCGCTTCATCCACAATCTGATGGGATGGTTGAAAGATTCAACCGGACCTTGAAAGAACACCTCACCAAGGTCGTAGGCGACTACCAAAGAGACTGGGATAGGCACGTACCGCTATTCCTGATGGCCTATAGAAGTGCAGTACATAGCTCGACAGGACAAACACCATCTGACATCCTGTTCGGGAAAACCATGCGGCTGCCCAGCGAACTCAAATTTGGATGCCCCACAGAGGAGCCACAGGACACGAACGAGTATGTGGATGACCTCAAGGAGAGACTCGCTGACATCCATAAAAGAACAAGGGAACGGATGAAAACCTACAGCGACCGGATGAAGACACGGTACGACACAAAAGCGACAACGGCAGGATTCCAAGCAGGAGATCGTGTGTGGCTTTATAATCCTCATCGTCAAAAGGGATTGTCACCGAAACTTCAGCAGAACTGGGAAGGTCCTTATACTGTTGTCACGAGGATTAACGACGTGGTTTACCGCATCCAAAGAGGATTAAGAGGCAAGTTAAAAGTAGTTCATTGTGACCGGCTGCATCGATATAGTGGCGAGGCTGCAGATGGAATTATTCGGGACGAACAATCTTAAGGAGGGGGCAGTGTAATGAACACCCAACATTTATACCAATTTCCTAATCGAAAACGTTTAACCGAAAACACAACTGGCAACACTATAATGGAATGGTATAAAATGACAGGCATTGTTTGTAAGCCAGTGTGTGTGAGTGTAGAGATGCTTGACAGCAAATGTGGAAACCATGGAGAAGAAACTGGAACGCTCTAGATAAGTATTGTTCTATATAAATAGGCCGCTGACGCAACGAGCAGTCAGTTTTGATTATAGAGTGATAAAGTTAAGAGTGAAGTGTTGTTAACCAGTGATAGTCCAATAGTCGAGTTGAGTTCGAATAAAGTGGTAGAAATAAATAAAAAAAGTGAAGTTTTATTTTTGCGAACTAAGCGCACGTTACAGTATAAATGTTGGGTGTTCATTACAATATGTTACTTGAATGAAGTCTTGACTTAATTCTACAGCAATTTTTTGACTCCGTTGCAACGTCTCGTAAACAACTGCTACGTTTGTAGGTGAAACATTTATAGGTGTTAAATAACATATATTTTGTTTGTGACTTTTATCACTTTTTCTGTTATGAATATCGAATTTCTCAAAATAAATGCTGCTTTTTGTAAGATGTCTTCTTTTTCTAATTGCTGATGTATTAAGTCTTCGGGTAAACCACAATTTTTGAGCATTACTACTACTTTGTTATTAACAGTTGATAATTTAATTTTTTGTCTAAAGGTTGTAATGATCTTATTTTGTAAATGGTGTGGTTTAAATTCTTTGTCATGATTGGTAAGTCCTTCGCTTTTATTACTTAACGCATCCATATAGTATGTGTGCATAAAGGAAAGATAGTAAAATAAACCTCTCTTCTTAATATATTTTCTTCGATAAACACACATAATTCTTCAAAAGCAAGACCATGAAGCTGTCTATTCAGATGCCAATCAGTGGAAGTACAGTGATCTTCAAAAGATTTCACTTTATTGCAAATCTCTTTTTTACATAAATTGTGATAGAAAAATGTATTTGATTCTAAACTATTTAATCTTGTCAAAATGTCTAAATCAAGCATTCTCTCGCTGTATTTTTCAATTAATGGAAGGCATTGAATTTTGTTACCTGAGTGAACAAGTTGGTATTTTCGTTGATGCTGCTTAAAGTGCTTTCCACAAAAAACACACAGCCGATGATAATTATCTTCACCATTCGGTGCCTCCGAAGAAATGGTACCCTTATCCGGTGGAATTAAAGCCTCCTTAGTGTAAGTGCTATACGCATCTGATGGGGGTAGAATGGATTGGTTGGAACTCATTTCTTGGTCATTTTCACAATCAGGTTTCACAAAATATTTTTTAGGTATCGCTGTTAAATTTCTGTAGCACTTGGAATGATATACATGTGCATGTGCATCATCAAATGTCTTAGAAAGTATGAGATCTTTAAAACAAAGGTTGTTCTCCTTTCTCATGAATACAAATCGACAACACTTTTGAAATATATCATCACTTAGTAAATTTAATTTTCCATCACCTTTACCACATATAATACAATTTCTATCAGATGAAGACACTTTGAACTAACAAAAAATTATTCAACAAGTTTTAGGAGATAATTACTGAAAAGCTCTTCAAAGACCGACTTTCCAACGCAAATGTATTTGATACAAGGAAATTGTTATCAGCATCACTGATTGGGCTTTGCAAAAATGTTCCACCAAAAAATGATTGGGGTCTGCAAAATGTTCCACCAAAAAATCGAATCTGCTGTGCTGGAAAAAGATAAGAAAACCAAAAAAAATGCAATACCGCAAGCTTGAATTGAAACGATCTTTATTTTTACCAATGGTTTTCAACCGCACTCTGGGGGATCTGCTTAACGACTAAAGGCCCCGGCCCATAGAACGCGGTGCGAGCGTGCGGCACCGCTTTCAACTGACTTTCGATTAAATACACACGTTCTTATGAGAGGTGACCCATAAGCACCGCGAGCAACGCGCCGCACGCGCCGAGTAGCCGAACTTCTATTTTGCCGCGGCTCTCACGCGGTGACAGAAGAGAGACATGCACAGTCACAACCAAGTTGAAGTTTTCTCTTATATGGAAAGAATGACAATGGGCGCGTTCAAGAACCTATCGGATAGCCTATCTTGGATAGCCGTGTCTAGATACCTTTTTGAACGATCGACAACAGACAACAGCTGTGAAATATTAAAATTCGACTTTTGAAAACAGAAAAACATTCAAAATATCATTGCTAGACGATTATAACTTATTTTTTTTTCGATTTCCCACACGTAAACAACAACAACAAGCTATCCGGATGCGATTCTTGAACGCCCCCATTTTGAATAAATTTATCTGTCAAAACACCGCAACGGATTCTATGGGTCACCCCTATCAGTTGCACGCGGCAAAACCAACCGCATCAGTTGCCGCGCCGCTTCTACCGCACGCACCGCGTTCTATGGGCCGGGGCCTTAACTTAAATTTTATAAAGCACGCATAGCTTGACAAATAAGCGAACATGCGTGTGAAGAGTAATGATAAATTAATCTCTGTTCTCTAATCTCTAATCGGCTAAATACTTAAGCCCCTGAAAGTATGCTATATTTTAGGTCAAGTTGAAATATATTTTTTGCCGTAAACAATCACCGTTAGGCACTTGTTTCGAATCAAGTTTAATTTTGCATTCCTTTTCTGCTCGCATTCTCAACATTTTTTTTTTTTTTTGTCAACATGAGTTTACCGATGGCTTAGAATTCGATCGTCAAGCGAATAAACGTCTTACACTTGAAATGTGTGTTTGTTTTAATGTCATCTTAGTTGTGTGTAAATACCAGCCTTGCTAAAGTGAGGTGAATGGGGTAATTTTTATTACATAATATACGAGCGTCTTACAGCATGTCATGGAGAGCTAAAATGTCTTACATATGTATTTTCGTGTACCTATATATTGTATAAAAATGATGAAAAGCAACGATAAATGTCTATGTTTTAGTTACAATATTTCGGTGAATTTCAAACGCAGAAAGTTTTCTGATAGAGCATTTTAAAGAAAATTTTATTTACTTTCTTTTTTATGAAGCATTGCCTATACCTATCTGCAACCAGAAAGAAATGCCATTAAAAAAACTGACAAAACTCAAACACTGCAATAAATTTACTTTTTGTCTATCGGGAATTTTACTATTTTGGATAAAAAATTTTTATATACAATTTTTAAAAAGATGCATTTCGATGAGAAAATTTGCTCTCTAAAAAAAACGTCCTTGGAATTGCATCAAAATTTTGCTTCGTTCTCGAGATATATTGAAAAAACGAATGAAGATGGTTTAGAACCCATATCTCCGATTCGCACCCTCTAATTTAATAGCACTTTGGGTTTTTTCTCTAAAATTAACCCATTAATCGATTCATGCAATAAAAGTTCATTCAATGTCGAGTTCCTTAAGAAATGACATAATCAAATGACTTAATTGTTTCTATCTTAATTTAATTTTCAGCGTCTTACGGAGGGTTATCGACCGAATAAACGTCTTACACTTGAAATGTATGTTTGTTTTTATGTCATCTTAGTTGTGTGTAAAAACCAGTCTTGCTAAAATGAGGTAAATGGGGTCATTTTTTTTTACATATATATGAGCGTCTTACAGCATGTTGTGGACCGTTTAAACGTCTTACAATGCTATTTTCGTGTATATATTGGATCAATGAAGAATATATTAAAAGATGAGCCTTGCTAAAATGAGGTAAATGGGCACTTATTTTTTACAACTTCAAGCCCTATTCAAGGCCTTGTGGACCGAACCGGAGTGTAAGACGGGCACTTTTATACTTGTCGGGCCTAAATCTTTCTATGAGCAAAGTTTGAGCCTTGCTAAAATGAGGTAAGCAAATCGGTCGTTAGCTCTTGGTCTAAAAGCGAAATCTTTCTAGAGCGGGATCGAAAAATGAGCTCGTCCTGCACTTGCGCTATTGGAACAGCAAGGGGAAGACGTAAACACTTTTGTTTTTGAAACAGAAGTGGAGGAAGAGGAAGTAAGTGAAAGTGTAGATTTTTCTAGTATGATGAAACTTTTTTTAGAACATCTAAAGAAGCTGATTGAAG
Source organism: Melanostoma scalare (assembly GCA_949752695.1). Classification (NCBI taxonomy): domain Eukaryota; kingdom Metazoa; phylum Arthropoda; class Insecta; order Diptera; family Syrphidae; genus Melanostoma; species Melanostoma scalare. Next base: position 1,948,171 of record OX456987.1, read on the forward strand.
AGCAACAGCAGAATATTCTCGGACGCCTGGAAGAGCAACGAAAAAGAAGGAACAGCAGAATGTTCTCGAACAACTGGAAGAACAACGAAACGAACAAAAGAAAGAACAACAGAATATTCTGGAAAGACTTGAGACACAACAGAATGTTTTGGAAGGTCAGAAAAACATTCTAGAAGGCAAATTGGGCAACATTGAGAAAAATGTATGTGCCATTGACGAACGCGTTGAAGGTGTGGAAAAACAGCTTTCTGTTGTAGAGAATCGTTTCGAAAGCGTAGAAAGCCGATGTGATGTTCTGACCAAGAAATTAGACCAGATCCGGAAAATCAAAATTCGAGAATCTGCTGGAGAGTTTGCAAGGAAAAAGGAGATGAAACCGCCAACATTTGATGGACAGTCTTCTTGGCCCGTTTATAAGAGACAATTTGAGGCAGCCGCAACAACAAATGGCTGCGATGACGAGGACAAGTACAGCACTGACTATTGCTCTTAGAGGACCAGCAGCTGAATTACTTCAAACTCTTCCAGCTGGTAAGAGCGGAGATTTCAGTTCTCTCGTGGCAGCTATAGATAAACGCTTTGGCGATAGCCACTTGAAAGAAGTCTTAAGAGTGCAACTCAATAACAGAGTCCAAAAAAGGGGTGAAAGTCTACAATAGCTCCAAGCAGACGTCGAAAGACTGGTTCACCTGGCATACCCGGATGCTGGAGAAGAAATCATCAACCAGCTTGCCGTTGAGTCCTTCGTTCGTGCCATTTCTGATATACATCTTCAGAGGTCTGTGCGAACTGCTAGAACACGTACTCTTTCTGAAACTTTAGGATTCGCATTGACATTTGAAGCAGCAGAACAGGCCTCCCAGACCAAACGAGACAGCAAAAGTCTGACTGTGGAGACCACTATTAACGGGAACAAACATGTGGCTACCATTGACACCGGCGCCACAGCCTCCATAGTACGTCGAGACCTGGTAAAGACGACGTGGCTTCATAACACCAATAGCTACTGTCTAAGAACCGCAACGGGAGAAGCAGCAACAGTATATGGGTGTGTCTTAAGATCCTGTAATGATGTGCCTCTTGTCGCAAGTTTATGATGAGAATTGTTCCCTTCCAAGAACAGATCGAAGGATCTGGTCACCAATGTGATGCGTGGCAACTTACCAGTATTTCGGTGCTTCTTCGCTTCACTTGAGCACGTATTTTGGCTAGGTGTGCACCACAGAAAAACAGGCGTAAATTGCAATGCGTCCGTGGATAGAGAAGCCGTGTTTGCAGTATTACATTTGCTGTTTACTGGGGATGTTCCTTCCGATATGATTGATTTGAAACAACTTTTAAGCTTTTATAACTTTATTGCAAAACATGTACTTATAATTATGATCTATAATGGCGGATACTAATTAATGCAATGAAACACGTCTGAGTTGTTTTGGTTGCCGATCAAGAATGAATAAATGGCCGTCTGTCTGGCAGAAGGCCGGAAAGAGTTTTTTGTGCACATCTCGCGCATGCGCATTTCGGGTTATTTCGTTAGTTCAGGTGTAGTTGCGTTCAGGTGTTGTTGCATTCAGGTATGGTTGCGTTCAGCTAATTTTTCGTGTTCCATTTTTATATGTAGGTAACGTAGGTTCACCACATCACCCCCCTCCAATCGAGCCCCCCTTCTTGAAAGCTTCTTACCGTATGCCGTGCGCAGGCTTTAGGCGGTCAATTGATATCGATACGCTTTTGTTTTTTATTTTTAAAATGAACTGTTTTCGAAGTCTGCGAAGTACTTCATACGGACCTTCGTATGATGGCATTAGGCCGGTTTTGACCTTGTCTATTCTCACGAAAACATGTTTGCATTCATCCAAAAGTTTGGGGATGAAGATTTCTTGTTTGGCTTGTCGTGTTTCCGTTGGAATCAGGTTTCTCATAGTGTCACGAAGTTTTTCTATTAAAGCGTCTGGAGATGTGTTTTGACTTTCGTTGCTGATGAAAATCTCACCTGGGAGTCTCAGATTTTGACCGTACACCATCTCTGCTGCCGAAGAATTTAAGTCTTCTTTTACGGCACAGCGAATTCCGAGAAGGATGATCGGTAGTTCTGAGCTCCAATGGGTGGTGTTACATCTTGCTTTTAGTGAACACTTGAGTTGCCTGTGAAACCGTTCGACCATCCCGTTGGCTTGTGGATGATATGGCGTAGTGTGGATCTTGTGTATTCCCAGTAGCCTAGACAGCTCGCTAAAGAGTTTGGACTCGAATTGACTTCCTTGGTCCGTAGTGATTTTTAAAGGAGTACCAAAACGGGCAATGAAGTTTTCGACAAACGCTTTAGCGACTGAACTGGCAGTTACATCGATCAGAGGATAGGCTTCTGGCCATCTTGTGAACCTGTCGACTGCTGTGAGGATGTATGAAAAACCATTAGACACCGGAAGAGGACCTACCAAGTCAATATGTATGTGGTCAAATCGACCAGTTGGTATGTCAAATCTACCATGTTCTGACTTGGTGTGTCTTTGTACTTTGGCTTTCTGACATCCTATACAACATCGTGTCCAATTGTTTATGTCTTTGTTCATGTTTGGCCAGAAGTATCGCTCTGAGATAAGTTTTCTGGTCGGACGAATGCTCGGATGGGAAATGCCATGAAGTGTCGTGAAGACATTTGAACGTAACGCGTTTGGAACGAAAGGTCTGTTCTTGTCGGTTGAAGTTTCGCAGTATACTTTTACGGTTGGAAAACTAAATAGCTGTAGTACGAATTTGGAAGTTTTCTCTGATTTGTGTTTTGGCGAAATGAGCTCTTGCAATTCTTTGTCAACAGACTGAAGCTTGGCGATTGTTTCCAAATCAAGCTTGAAGTTGCTGTTCGTGTTGACTTCGTCAATGCGAGAAAGGGCGTCTGCGACCACATTGTCTTTGCCTTTCACGTGTTGTATGTCTGACGTGAACTGGGAAATGAAGTCGAGATGGCGTGTTTGACGCGGACTTCTGTCAGTTTTGTTTGTCAGAGCATACGTGAGTGGCTTGTGGTCCGTGAAGACTGTGAATTCTCGCCCTTCGACGAAGAAACGAAAATGCTTGATAGCCAAGTATATTGCTAGCAATTCGCGATCGAATGCTGAGTACTTTGCCTCTGAGTCTTTGAGTTTTTTCGAAAAGAATGCAAGAGGTTGCCAAGTTTTTGAAACGTGTTGTTGTAGAACTGCACCCACGGCTGTATCAGAAGCATCTGTTGTGATGCTGAATATGCCGTTCTGTACTGGGTGCGCTAGTAACGTTATTCTTGAGAGAGCTTCCTTCGTGTTTTCGAAAACTGGGTCGAGATCTTCTGGCCAAGTAAAAACTTTTTTTGATTTTGGCTGTGCTGTGAGCCTAGCGAGATGAGCGTGGAGAGGAGCAAGGAGCTCAGCGAGTTTCGGGATAAACCGATGATAATAATTTATCATCCCTATGAAACGCTGTATCTGTTTTATTGACGTGGGCCTTGGAAAGTTTGTGATCGCTGTGATGCGATCTTGCGAGGGAAAAATGCCCTCTGCATTTATGGTGTGGCTTAAAAATTCCAAAGTGGAGACGCCAAAAACGCATTTTGATAGGTTTATATTGACTCCATAGTCCTCTAGTCTCTTGAAGAGAATTTTGAGATGCTCTTTGTGCTCTTCTTCGCTTTTGCTGGCGATCAGAAGATCATCGATATACGCAAATACGAAATCTAACCCTAAACTCACCTCGTTCATGAAACGCTGAAAAGTTTGTGCTGCGTTGCGCAGGCCGAAAGGCATCCGCAGCCATTCAAAAAGACCAAACGGTGTTGTTAATGCTGTTTTGTGAACATCTTCTGGTGCAACTGGTATCAAGTGATATGCTCTCACAATGTCAAGCTTTGAAAAGAATTTGCAACCGTGAGCGTTCATGGAGAAGTCTTGGATGTGGTGGATCGGATGCCGATCTGGTATCGTGGCAGCATTTAGTCTGCGGTAGTCACCACATGGTCTCCAGTCTTGGTTGTTCTTTTTCTTCACCATATGAAGCGGAGAGCAGACACTTGAGGACGATGGTTGGCAGATTCCCAGTTGCACCATGTGTCGGAATTCTGTTCTGGCAGCATTATGCCTGGAAACGTCTAAGCGTCTGGGCCTTGAAAATGGTAACTGCCCTTTTGTTTCGATGTAATGAACGACGGTGTGTTTGACTGGCGCGAAGTAGTCTGGTTCTTTTGTTAAGCTTGGAAACTGTTGTAAAATTTTATTGTAATCGTGCTTAGTGACTTGAAAATGTTTTGGGGTTGGATCGTCAGTTCTCAATGTTAATGCATATGCGTGCATCTTAGTCAGCGGGTCTATCAATCTCTTATTCTTGGTGTCGACCAAGAGATTGTATTTTGCTAAGAAATCGGCTCCTAAGATCGGTTTACTAACTGAGGCGATGATAAAGGTGTGTACGAAATTTCGCCTTAAACCGATATCAAGGTTTAGTAATTTTGATCCGAACGTTGGAATTGATGTTCCGTTCGCAGCCGATAGCAAAACTGAGGGGTTTGTTGATTTCGCGTGTTTTATGCTACAAGGGAGAACTGACAAATCCGCACCCGTATCGATTAAAAAAGTAAAATTTGAGTTTTTGTCTTTTATGAATAAGCGGCGACTTAAAAGACACTGCATGTTTGCCGCTGCAACAGCAGGGTGACCTAGTTTGGGTGGCTCACTTGGTTCTTTGAGTTGTTCTTGTTGAAATTACACGGTTGCTCACATTTCTTTGCCTCTTTTTTGTACCGCCTGTGATACCAGCACATACCTGTGCCCGAACTTGAACTTGTGCGATTGGACGATCTGGATCTGCTATGAGAACGACTATTGTGGTTTCGAAAACTTTGGGTATTATTACTGCTATGCGGACGTGAATTGAAAGAAAATGCTTCGATCATTGACTCGATTCTAGCAAGTCTTTGTTCGAGAGCATCATTGGCGTTGCGAGAATTATCGCTTTGACGTGCAGTGGAGACGCTGCAAATGTTTGCATTTTGTGATGCCTCGTATATCTTGTCCGCAAGCGTAGCTAATTCCTCCAAAGTTTTCTGACCGACGGACAGTAACGCGATGTTTATTGGTTGCGGTAATTTACGCATCCAAATTTTTTTAATAATGTCGTCGTTAAACGTGCTGCCCGCTAGCGTTCTCATTGAGAGCAATACCTCTGATGGCTTGCGATCGCCAATGTCTGCCCTATCGATGAGGCTCTCCAACCGTTTAAGTTCGGACTTGGAATGGCGTTCTATTAACGCGGCTTTTAGAGTGGCGTATTTGTCGGTATTTGGCGGGTTCGACAAAATGTCGATAACCGAATCGCAGGTGTCTGGCTGCAGTGAGCTAACCGTGAGACAGTATTTTGTCTCAGAACTAGAAATCCTATGAACCGTGAATTGAGCTTCTGCCTGATAAAACCAGGTCACCGGGTTGGCGCTCCAAAAAGCAGGAAGTCTGACTTTTATGGACTCTAAATGCCCTTGAGCGGAGTACGATTGGTGTTGCTGAGAGGAACTCGATTGGGTGGAAGTGTGAGCCCCGCTTTGACCTGATAGGTCCTTTGTTTCATCGACCATGTTAAATATTTTTCAAAACGATTTTGATTTCAAAAATGGAACGCGAGATTGATTTCAGAAATGGAACGCTATGAGAAAGATTTTTTTTTTTTTTTTTTTTTTTAAACGCTGTGAAATTTTGACAAAAATCCCGAAATGGAACGCAATGTGATTTTCGAAAAACGCGGTGAAATTTTGAGAAACTGTTTTATATATCTATTGTGAGCGCGAGGAAAATATGAAAAACCCAACGAAATGAGATGTGCAAGATGTCTACAATACAATCAACATGCAGTATATAATAATTTTATGATATTATGTGAATGAAATTTAATATATTTAAAAATTTTGCTTATGATAAAATAAATATGTTTTGAAATTTTATAATTATTTGTAATACGAAAGGTTTTATATAATTGAAAAAGTTTTTGTTTGAGTTTAGTAGTATGTATTTGGAATTATTTTGAAATACGAAAAGTTTTATGGAAATGGAAAAAATTTTGTATTTTAGGTGTATTTATTTTAATTTTGAAATACGAAAATTTTTATATAATGCAAAAAGAATCTTTGTTACAATTCCAAAAAAAGTTAGTGCAGACAGGTTTGAACTTTGAACTATTTTTGAATGCTTCTCGGAAGCAAGAAAATAAAAAGAAAAAGAAATAAAACTTTTATGGTGTACCTGGTGTGATGTTGCGGATGCTGCTGTTGAATGTAAAGATGCTGCTGTTGTTGTGAATTCCTCTTAATGCTGTTCGCTGACCTGATTGCTGATGAACTATGGATGCGTTTTTCGTAAATTCTGATGATGACCAATGTAATGATGTATGCAAAACAGCCCTTGCTGTTGCTTGTTGCTGTTGCTGCTATTACTTCTGCGGTTGCAGGAGCAACTACTGTTGTTGTTTTTCCGGCAAATGTCTGCGCTTAGTTTTTTTAAATTGTTTAAAATGGTTGTTGTCCACAACAGAAGTTGTTTAGTTGCACCGCTGACTCTTATGCAGATGGAGTTGGCGTCGTCTACGGGACTTCGATGTTGACTGAAGATTCTCCTAGATGGCGCTGGTAGCGTTTTTCTTGAGAAAAATTTATTATTTATTTTAATTTTGAAATACGAAAATTTTTATATAATGCAAAAAGAATCTTTGTTACAATTCCAAAAAAAGTTAGTGCAGACAGGTTTGAACTTTGAACTATTTTTGAATGCTTCTCGGAAGCAAGAAAATAAAAAGAAAAAGAAATAAAACTTTTATGGTGTACCTGGTGTGATGTTGCGGATGCTGCTGTTGAATGTAAAGATGCTGCTGTTGTTGTGAATTCCTCTTAATGCTGTTCGCTGACCTGATTGCTGATGAACTATGGATGCGTTTTTCGTAAATTCTGATGATGACCAATGTAATGATGTATGCAAAACAGCCCTTGCTGTTGCTTGTTGCTGTTGCTGCTATTACTTCTGCGGTTGCAGGAGCAACTACTGTTGTTGTTTTTCCGGCAAATGTCTGCGCTTAGTTTTTTTAAATTGTTTAAAATGGTTGTTGTCCACAACAGAAGTTGTTTAGTTGCACCGCTGACTCTTATGCAGATGGAGTTGGCGTCGTCTACGGGACTTCGATGTTGACTGAAGATTCTCCTAGATGGCGCTGGTAGCGTTTTTCTTGAGAAAAATTTTTTAAAATGTGAATTTTTCGACGCAAGTAAGTTGGGTAGGTGACGAAACTCGGGACCTTGTTATTGTTGGCCACTTTATGGTGCCGCTTTGACTGCGGCGAAGGCTTCGGTGGTGATTGTAAATGCGGCTGCGGCCAGACGATGGCGGTGTCAAAATGTTGGTGGTGGCAAGATTATTTTTGGTGGCCAGGCAATGGCGGTGCCAAAATGATGGTGATGGTGGTGGCAGAGACGTTCCTTGATCTTTTTTTCGGTGTGATGGCGTTAAACGGACGATGGGACAGGAGGAGTGCTATAAGCTTGAGGCGAAATTTTCGTTGCCTGTTTCCTTGTCGTTTTGGACGCGGTATAGTTTGCTGTTGGTGTTGTATTGGTGGTGGTATGTGGAGCGTTGGCGTAGCGCGTGGATTATTGGTGTGGCACGTGGAGCGTTGGCGTGAAATGTTCTGGTTGAAATCAAACAACGCAATCGCAAAGACGATGGATGTATGTTGGTGTAATGTTGGTGTGTGGGCGAGACAGTGTGCTCGAGCCTTGTAGCGCTCCGCTGGGTGTGCTCTGTGTCGGGGTCACCAATGTAATGATGTGCCTCTTGTCGCAAGTTTATGATGAGAATTGTTCCCTTCCAAGAACAGATCGAAGGATCTGGTCACCAATGGGATGCGTGGCAACTTACCAGTATTTCGGTGCTTCTTCGCTTCACTTGAGCACGTATTTTGGCTAGGTGTGCACCACAGAAAAACAGGCGTAAATCGCAATGCGTCCGTGAATAGAGAAGCCGTGTTTGCAGTATTACATTTGTTGTTTACTGGGGATGTTCCTTCCGATATGATTGATTTGAAACAACTTTTAAGCTTTTATAACTTTATTGCAAAACATGTACTTATAATTATGATCTATAATGGCGGATACTAATTAATGCAATGAAACACGTCTGAGTTGTTTTGGTTGCCGATCAAGAATGAATAAATGGCCGTCTGTCTGGCAGAAGGCCGGAAAGAGTTTTTTGTGCACATCTCGCGCATGCGCATTTCGGGTTATTTCGTTAGTTCAGGTGTAGTTGCGTTCAGGTGTTGTTGCATTCAGGTATGGTTGCGTTCAGCTAATTTTTCGTGTTCCATTTTTATATGTAGGTAACGTAGGTTCGCCACAATCCGACTGGCCGATCTAGTGTTTCCTCATCAATTCCTGGTGGCAGATATATGTGACGAGTGCATCATTGGAATCGACTTTATGAAACAGCACGGAGTTTTTTTGGACATCGGTAATCAGGTTTTGAAGTATCAAAATAAGGAACTTCCAATGACCTATTCGAACGAAAGTACGTCGACACTGAGGACTGTCATCACGGAAGATCTGATTCTGCCTCCTTCTTCTGAAGTGTTCGTTTGGACAAAACTGGAAGGTGAGTTTGGAAGCCTTCGATACCTCATGGTGGAACCAGTCCCAGAGTGTTCCTCCCAAAGCGTCATCATTGGGAAAACACTGGTAGCACCGAAAAACAAAATGGTCCCCGTACGATTACTAAACACCAGACCGTACGATGTAAGGTTGAAGAAAGGGGAAGTCGTTGGACGTTGCGAATCGGTTGCAGCAATTACGAAGATCACAGACGAAGCCCCGAGAAAAACTACAACTCCGGAGGAGCTCAAAACCATCAGAGCTAAAATACTGAATTCATCCAACCTTGATCACCAACAAACAAGGATAGCTCAAAATCTCCTACAAGAGTACACTGACATCTTCGCATTGCAAAAGGGACAATATGGTAGGACACAGTTGGTGCAGCATCGCATCAACACAGGAGATGCAAGACCGATTCGTCAACCCGCAAGACGCCTTCCACTGACCAAACAAGGTGAGGTTTAGGAAATGATAACAGCAATGAAGAAGGACGGTCTTATCGAAAACTCCAAAAGTCCTTGGGCGTCACCAGTGGTGCTAGTGAAAAAGAAAGACGGAAGCACTCGTTTTTTGTGTGGACTACCGAAGGCTGAATGGTGTGACTAAGAAGGACAGCTATACCCTGCCCAGAATCAGTGATACCCTGGATGCCATGGAGGGAGCCCAGTGGTTCTCGACGCTGGACTTGAAAAGTGGATATTGGTAAGTTGGCATCCACCCAGATGATCGGGAAAAGACGGCGTTTTCTACAGGTAATGGGCTCTGGCAGTTTAAAGTTATGCCGTTTGGGCTATGCAACGCTCCGGCAACATTCGAGCGTTTGATGGAGTGCGTTCTTCAAGGACTGACGTGGAAAGCGTGCCTTGTCTACTTGGACGATGTCATTGTTTACGGGAAAACATTTGACCAACATTGCAAGAACCTAAAAGCCGTGTTTCAGAGACTTCGGGAGGCTAACCTTAAACTGAATCTGGAAAAATGTGCACTTTTCAAAACCGAAGTTAAGTATTTGGGACACATCATCTCTTCCCAAGGAGTGAAGACTGATCCTGAAAAAGTTGACTCCGTCAATAATTGGCCAACACCACAGGACAAACATCAACTCCGAAGCTTTCTTGGTCTTGCCACATATTACCGACGTTTCGTTAAGAACTTTGCTGGAGTTGCAAAGAGTTTGCATCAGCTCACCGAAAAAGGGAAGCAGTTCAAATGGTCAAGTGAGTGTGAGAAATCTTTTCAGGAACTCAAATACCGCCTCTGTAATGCTCCAGTGCTGGCACATCCAACATCTGGGAGAACATTCATCATCGACGCTGATGCAAGCAACGTTGGAATCGGGGCGGTACTATTCCAAGTGCATGATGGCGAAGAGAAAGTGGTGGAATATTACAGCAAGGTCTTCTCGAAGCCCGAAAGAAACTACTGCGTGACCAGAAGGGAACTGCTAGCTCTTATCTTGGCAAAAAAGCACTTCCATAAGTACATCTATGGACAGAAATTCCTTCTGCGGACAGACCATGGTGCTCTGAACTGGCTGTTGACTCAAACGCCGACGCATTATCCCGAAGACCTTGCAAAGTGGATTGCAAGCATTGTAGGCGGCAAGAAGACAAAGAAAATATTACCGCTCAGCGACTAAGAGCCGACCTAATAAGTGGATGGAGCAATGAGGAAGTGAGGACTGCTCAACAGGAGGATCCAGATATCGAACCCATTCTCGCATGGAAAGAAAATGAAGAGAAACCTGAATGGGGAGACATTTCTGACAGGAGTCCAGTTCTCAAAGCCTATTGGGCACAGTAGGACTCACTATATGTGCAAGAAGGTGTCCTCAGGCGAAGATGGGAATCCGCTGACGGTAAATCATATGTGATGCAGCTGATCGTACCGCAATCGAAAGTCAGTGAAGTTCTTCGGGAGATGCACGACGGACCTTCTGGAGGCCACCTGGGTGTTAACAAAACACTCGAGAAGGTGCGACATCGGTTCTACAGGTTACATGCTAGAGATGAGGTGGAGAAGTGGTGCCGAACATGTGACAAGTGTGCTGCAACCAAAGGACCTGGTAGGAAGATTCAAGGTAAGATGCATCAGTACAACGTTGGATCACCTTTTGAGAGGATTATAGTAGATTGTAGTAGTACACCCAAAACTTTTGAAAGTACAAAAAAAAAATTTGCGATAGAGGTGGGTGGTTTCTTTTAAGAAAAATAAGAAGTGATCCCTTTCTGTCCGCCATTGGCCTTTAAAAAATGTTAAAGGACACTAAAAATGTTGGTTTAAGTGCAGAAACAGTTTGCCCGCTTCTAAGGAGAAACGACTTGAGCGGCTGAGTTGCGTCCAAAAAACCGTTAGTATAAGAAAAGAATCGTCGTTTAAGAATGCAATTGGCCGCTCAAATCGTTTCTCCTTAGAAACAGGCAAACTGATTCTGCCCTTAAGTCAACATTTTAAGTGTCCTTTAACATTTTTTAAAGGCCAATGGCGGACAGCAAAGAATCACTTCTTATTTTTCTTAAAAGAAACCGCACATTTCTATCGCAATTTTTTGTTTTGCTTTCAACACTTTTTGGTTTATTTTCTATTCGACCTTCCGAAACCGTTTTATTACATTAAACACCATAGATTTACTTTTTTAACAACTTCACTTATTTTGCGAACGGATTTTCCTTTTTGTTAATTGAAAATCACAATTTGCCTTTCTTCAAAGGTTGTTTGCCTTGACATTACGATTTTTTTTAATGCTATCACAATGAAAGCTCTACAAAAACTGAAACTAAATAATATAGATAACGTGGCAATTACAGTTAGTTTTCTTAGAAAACACTTTGAGTGTGACCTACATTAAAAAAAAAATACTAGACAGATCATTTTCATCTTTTTTTTTAAACAAATCGGGGTTGTTTTTGGAAGTGGATGGGCGTTGTACTATTCGGGTAGGCTCTGAGCTCTGACTGGTGCCAACTTGGCGGCGCCCAGATGCTGTAACTTATAGTACACGTCAATTGTGCTTACTATACCTCCAAGCAGTATCCACTGGGACCTGGGATGCTCCGTCCAGAGCTGACCTGCTAAACTAGTAAGTGCGAGTGTTGACAAGGGAATCCGGAACAAAAGAATTGTGATCGGTCAACACTATAATTGCTCTGCGAACTATGACTGACTGCACGAATCTCAGTGGTCTACGAGAGCGTTCGTGTAAATGTTCCAGCGGATGAATTCTAAGGACAGAATCAACGGTGGACTTCAGCAGCCATAAAAGCAGAAACCCCTGAAGGAGCTACTCCAACATATTTGGTTTAAAGGTCTTTCGGGGTCTTTCAATACTAGGACAGGGTATTGAAGTAGAGAAGATGGTGGCGGATGAGCTCCTGGTGAGCCAACGGCAGCACTCACACCCCTGCAGCAGGGTACTGACACTGGATATTCCAGCCCTTTGTGTCCGAAGGGATCCAAAAGGACCTGGCCCTCCAGGTTGGGGGTTGTGCGTAGGGTTAACTACCCAGCCACGGAAAAAAAATATGGTTCCGAAACAACCAAAAGCCTCGGATAACGATAATGATTTCAAAGTTGACGACCCAAGCAAACGAAAAAAGGACAATGACCTCCGGATCTGCACGTGGAACGTAAGGTCTCTTAACGGACTAGGTGCAGCTGGAGAATTAGCGGACGCCCTGGACTGCTGCAAAGCAGACATAACCGCCATCCAAGAAGTGCGATGGAGTGGACCGGGCATAAAGAAGATGAAAAACTGTGACATCTACTATGGCGACTGCTACAGACAAAAGAAACAACGCTTATTTGGGTGCGGATTTGTCGTTAGAGGAAGACTCAGGGATAAGGTGATTAGCCAAAATCCAGTCAATGAGCGTATAATGACCATCCGCATCAGGGCTAAATTCGCCAACATTAGCCTTATATGCACCCACGCCCCCACAGAAGAGAAAGACGACGATTCCAAAGACTGTTTCTACGAGCTCCTCGAAGAAACGTATGAGCAGTGCCCTAGACACGACTTGAAAATCGTTCTTGGCGATTTTAACGCAAAGCTAGGGAAGGAGGACATCTTTGGAAACACAATCGGTAAGCATAGCCTCCATAACAAATCCTCCGAAAATGGACTGAGGCTAATCGATTTTGCTGCGGGGCTGAATCTTGTTGTAAGTAGTACGCGCTTCCCGCATCTCAAAATTCATAAAGGTACTTGGCGATCCCCAGATCAATTAACCGTCAACCAAATTGACCATGTTACGATCGACGCAAGGCACTCTTCCAGTGTGCTAGATGTCCGAACTTTCCGAGGGGCCAACTTTGACTCGGACCACTACCTTGTTGTAGCCAAGGTACGAATGAGGATATCTTGTTCACGACCAGCGCGAACTAACGCTGTGAATAGATATGACGTCGGAAAGCTACAATCGCAAGAGATTGCCAATGCCTTTTCCAATCGAGTGTCCCTTTAATTATTCCTTGAATCCCATGCGCCAGCATTAAACATTGAAGACCAGTGGCAGCAATGCCAAGAAGCCATCAGAACCGCTGCCTCTGAGGTTCTGGGTTTCACTCGGCCACCAAAACGAAACCCATGGTTCGATGAAGAATGCAGGCAGGCAAATGCAGCCAAACAAAGAGCACGACAAATGCTTATGCAAACACGAACAAATGCTGTGTTCCGACTAGGTTTTGTTTCTAAATATGAAAAAACTAGGAAAAAATCTATTTTTAAATGAAACACACAACTTCACCTTTTCACTTGTAAAATGGTTGTATTTAATTCTTTCTTGAACTTTAGTCATATGACTTTATGTACATTCGATTCGTTACTTTGGCAAACATTCTATGTTTTTGTTTATATTTACAATTTGAGGAACGTATGTTTTAGTATTGTTTATTTGTGTTCTAATTCTTCCCATCCAGTTCCAAACAGGCTGATTACGATCAGTATAACGAGATTTACAAGGAGAGAAGAAGGGAAGAACACCGACTTCTCAAAAAGAAAAAGAAGCAGCATGAGAAGCGCTCGTTTGAGGAAATAGAGAGGTGCCATGACAGGAACGAGATTCGGAAGTTTTACCAAAAGGTAAAAAGATCCTGCCAGGGTGGCAAACCCCGAACTCAAGCCTGTAGATTAGATTAGATTAGATTAGATAAATTCTTTATTTCATCAATAGTTTAACAATAAGGTTTTTTTTAAGAATAAGGACATGGCAAAACTGCCGTCTGCCTGAAATGACATTTCGTATGATTTTTAAAGAATAAAAAATAGGAAAAATGTAAGCCAAGTAAAGACCAGCAGGGAAACATAGTTATAGAGTCACAGTCGCTACTGAGGATCTGGAAAGATCATTTCTGCAGACAGCTTAACGGCGATGAAGACACAAATTCCGCTGTCAGGCAGATTGCCCCATTCAGCTTGGACGATGATCAAGAATGCCGTCCTCCCGACCTAGAAGAGGTTAAGCTTGCCATATGCAAACTTAAATCAAATAAGACTGCAGGTGCAGATGGCCTTGATGCCGAACTTTTCAAGGCAGCTGGAGATCAGTTGGAAAGGAGCATGCACCAGCTGATCTGCATGATATGGTCGGTAGAAAGCATGCCCGATGAATGGAACCTCAGTATCGTATGCCCGATCCTAAAGAAGGGAGACCCTCACAATTGCGCCAATTACAGAGGGATAAGCCTCCTTAACGTCGCTTATAAGATCTTGTCTGCTGTAATATGTGAACGTCTGAAACCCCACGTCAACAACTTGATAGGTCCTTATCAATGTGGTTTTAGACCAGAGAAGTCCACAATAGACCAAATTTTCACATTACGGCAGATCTTGGAAAAAACCCGAGAACATAATATCGATATTCACCACCTCTTTATAGATTTCAAGGCCGCATATGACAGTATTTACAGAGACGAGCTGTACAGAGCCATGTCTAGTTTCGGCATCCCTGCAAAGCTCGTACGACTACGCAGGATGACTTTGGAGAATTCACGCTGCTCCGTCAAGGTCGGAAAAGAACTCACCGAGACCTTTGATGTCGAAAAAGGCTTTAGGCAAGGCGACAAACTGTCATGCGATTTCTTCAACATCATACTTGAACAGATTGTAAGAAACTCAAACGTCAACACCAGAGGAACAATCTTTCAAAAGTCTGTACAATTACTCGCCTATGCAGACGATATTGACGTAATGGGAACAAAAAAGCGTGATGTCATAGGTGCTTTTGCGAGTATTGAAACAGAAGCGGCAAAAATGGGTTTGATGGTTAATGAGGGCAAAACGAAGTATATGCTGTCATCAAACAAGGACACAGAACATCGACGAATTGGACAAAACGTCACAATAGACAGACATAACTTCGAGGTAGTACAGGACTTCGTCTACCTAGGATCCGCTGTAGACACGGACAACAACATCAGTGCGGAGATCAAACGGAGAATAACTCTTGCCAACCGTTGCTTCTTTGGGTTAAGAAGGCAATTGAGAAACAAAACCCTCTCTAGAAAAACCAAGGTGACCTTGTATAAGACCTTAATCATCCCAGTCCTGCTTTACGGCGTGGAAGCATGGACCTTATCGAAAGCGGATGAGGAAACTCTTGGTCGTTTCGAAAGAAAAATTCTCCGAATGATCTTTGGTCCCGTATGCGAAGACAATGTGTGGAGAAGAAGATACAACAACGAGCTGTATGAGCTGTACCGCGACATGGGCATAGCCAGAAGAGTACGCATCGCGAGGCTACGATGGTAGATGGCCATGTAGAGCGGATGGACCCAAACGCTCCGGCTCGTCGGATGTTCGAAAGCACATTGCAGTGAAATCGCGGAAGGGGAAGACCTCGTCTTAGGTGGCGCAATCAAGTGGATGAAGACCTCAACCGACTTGGAGTGCGAAACTGGAGAGAGCTCGCCCGAGATCGAAATCGTTATAGGAGGATGTTGGTTGAGGCCCAGGTTCACCCCGAACTGTAATGCCCACCTAAGTAAGTAAGTGGTGGTTTTTTGATATTTTTTTTTTATTTTATAATAATTTGAGGTCAATATTAAGCAATAATAATTAAAATTATTTAAAAAAGTGAGCAACTCTGCATTTTTTTTCGTATAGAAGTTTATTGAAGATTTTATTTCTTAGGTGTCCCACTTTGAGTGTGAGTGACTGTAAATAAAAAAATAAATATGAGTTCACTAAAAATCAATTTCTATCCCTTCCTACATACATATGTACACATGTACATATATGTACTATGTAGGTATGTACATATTTTCATTTCCACTTTAGGAAGTTTCACTTCTTCCGCGCGGTGGGACAGCACGCACTTTGTTTTTTAGTTTGTACATGGAAATTTAAGCAATCATAAGGTAACATGTAATAGATCATTAATTTCTTAATAGCTCAGATGTAGAAGCCAAGACTTTATTCTTTTGAGAAACATCGATTTAATTCTTATGGTTCTTAGACAATAAGGTAGACAATTAAATAATCTTGGTGCAGTAGCCGTATAAAAATTAAAGTATATTTGTAAATTGTGATGGTGCACTAAGGAGAGGTTTCGGTTGTTAGTTCTAAGGTTATGGCTAGTTGAGGATCGGTACAATAGATAACCAGATCTTGCAAAAAATATCTTAAGTACTTTATAATAATAGGCCTGTTTTTTTGGGAAGATGTCCGGTACCTTATATTGTAAATACATGTAAAGCAAAAACAACAAAAGATACAGGGGATAAAAGGATGAGTAAATTTTACAAGGGATAGATTTTTCGATATCGAATAAGTTTTTCGATGTTTCATTTTTAAATGTTGGTGCGACTAGAGACTTTCATGTATCTCGAACAACAGAAAAAGGGGTGTTCACAAGTGAATGGAAATGAATTTTGTACAAGAATAGAATAGAATAGAAAAGAATTTTTGTAACGATTTTTGAATTGTAGAAATTTATTGATTTTGAATATTTAATTTGCAGGTTCATAGGTATATAATAATATATCGTAAAATAAACGAAAAAAGCTCTGTTAAACTATTTTTTTGTTCCTTTTTGCATAGTTCCTTAACACATTTTTCGGTGAATGTTGACATTTTTTTGCAATAGTATTTACTACGTCTTATCTTAAAATAGATTTATTTATTGATTACTAGCAGACGCGGCCACGCGTTGCTGTAGGTCGCCATCTGTGAGGTGCAAGGGACAATGTTTTACAGTTCTCTGTAAAGAAATTCGCTTAAGGCGCCATCTGTTCCAGATTTATGCAATCTATGATTAATAACAACAAAAGCGCCATCTGTTCCAGACTTATTTAATCTACAATTAATAACCATTAAGGAATAGTAAACTCGATTTCGTTATTCGTTACATATATGTATACCATGAAGCGGAAGTTGATTCTTATACAGATAAGTATCCGCTTGTGTCTAGTTCCTTAAGACACTTTTAAAATATAAGTATTGAACTTTTAAACTTCTAAGTAATGTAATTTAGCGGATTACCGACATTTAAAAGTTTTTCGCACTTGTTCTCATTCACTCTCAAGTGAACTGAACCCAAGCGTGTAAACAGAGAAAAAAAAACACAAGAAAATACTTTCATACTTTTGTGAACACCGCTATTTTTGACATTTCCCAACTACAACTCATCACGGATACCAACCATCAAATATAAAAACGCGAACCGTTTTTTTGGATTTACAATACAAGGTACCGGAAAGCCTCCCAAAAAAACAGCCCTAACATAAATATTTCAATGGTAGTATTTTGAAGTTTCGGAAAAGTACTAAGCTTTCATTACAACGGTTGGGGAGAGTACGATAACTTGGCGACAAAAAATAATAATGGTTTCTGATAGAGGGGTTCAATACAAGCATTTTTTACTATGGGAGGGGGGGGTCTATCTCCCCCCGTTTAGGCGGTAGGGGCAATTTTATAAAAATTGACTTAAAATCTAAAAAAAAATATTGTAAGATAACGGGAAAATTTACAGATACTAATTATACCTTTTATGAAAGCCAGAAATCTGCATTTATAATAAATTTTAAATTAAGTGGTTTCAATTTAAAGTTTTTGAAATAACTCACTTCAAAGTCAAAATTTAGGAAAAAAAATTTGAAAAAATCACTTTGAGTATTATGTTTCTCGTGATTACAAATGCCAATAAAAAAAAATTCATGTAGTTAGTTGCTTTAATAAATTTTTTATCAAACGCTGTAAACTACTTCTTTCTATGTCTTATAGTTTTTTAGATAATTGAAAAATAGTAAAACTATTGAAGTATGCAATATTTTCAAAAAATTATGGAAATACGTACGAATTTACGATAATGTTAGGAAATAGACTATTGAAAATATAAAATTTCATCAGGCAGGTGCTTATGTGCAATTAATTTCCGTATGCAACAACTTTCCGCATGGCCCACTTCGCGGGGGCTCATTATTTTAACCCTTTTTCCGCAGGGTTAAGCTGCTCATGCTAAATATAAAAATAGCAACAAAACTTTTTTCAGTTCAATCAAATAACTTGCAGTTAGAAAAACAATTGCTATTTTCATATTTAGCATGAGCAGCTTAACCCTGCGGAAAAAGGGTTAAAATAATGAGCCCCGCGAAGCGGGCCATGCGGAAAGCTGTTGCATACGGAAATTAATTGCTATTTTCATATTTAGCATGAGCAGCTTAACCCTGCGGAAAAAGGGTTAAAATAATGAGCCCCGCGAAGCGGGCCATGCGGAAAACTGTTGCATACGGAAATTAATTGCTATTTTCATATTTAGCATGAGCAGATTAACCCTGCGGAAAAAGGGTTAAAATAATGAGCCCCGCGAAGCGGGCCATGCGGAAAGCTGTTGCATACGGGAATTAATTGCTATTTTCATATTTAGCATGAGCAGCTTAACCCTGCGGAAAAGGGTTAAAATAATGAGCCCCGCAAAGCGGGCCATGCGGAAAGCTGTTGCATACGGAAATTAATTGCTATTTTCATATTTAGCATGAGCAGCTTAACCCTGCGGAAAAGGGTTAAAATAATGAGCCCCGCGAAGCGGGCCATGCGGAAAGCTGTTGCATACGGAAATTAATTGCTATTTTCATATTTAGCATGAGCAGCTTAACCCTGCGGAAAAGGGTCAAAATAATGAGCCCCGCGAAGCGGGCCATGCGGAAAGCTGTTGCATACGGAAATTAATTGCTATTTTCATATTTAGCATGAACAGCTTAACCCTGCGGAAAAAGGGTTAAAATAATGAGCCCCGCGAAGCGGGCCATGCGGAAAGCTGTTGCATACGGAAAGGAATTGCACATAAGCACCTGTCTGATGAATTTTTATACTTTTATACTTTTTTCAGCTCGATCAAATAACTTGCAGTTAGAAAAACAATTGCTATTTTCATATTAAGCATGAGCAGCTTAACCCTGCGGAAAAAGGGTTAAAATAATTAGCCCCGCGAAGCGGGCCATGCGGAAAGCTGTTGCATATGGAAATTAATTCCTATTTTCATATTAAGCATGAGCAGCTTAACCCTGCGGAAAAAGGGTTAAAATAATGAGCCCCGCGAAGCGGGCCATGCGTTGTTGCATAAGGAAATTAATTGCACATAAGCACCTGTCTGATGAATTTTTATACTTTTATACTTTTTTCAGCTCGATCAAATAACTTGCAGTTAGAAAAACAATTGCTATTTTCATATTTAGCATGAGCAGCTTAACCCTGCGGAAAAAGGGTTAAAATAATGAGCCCCGCGAAGCGGGCCATGCGGAAAGTTGTTGCATACGGAAATTAATTGCACATAAGTACCTGCCTGATGAATATTTATACTTTCAATAGTCTATTTCCTAACATTATCGTAAATTTGTACGTATTTCCTTAATTTTTTGAAAATATTACATACTTCAATAGTTTTACTATTTTTCAATTATCTTAAAAACTATAAGACATAGAAAAAAGTAATTTATATCGTTTAATAAAAAATTTATTGAAGCAACTAACTACATCAAATTTTTTTTATTGACATTTGTAATCACGAGAAACATAATACTCAAAGTGATTTTTTCAAATTTTTTTTCCTAAATTTTGACTTTGAAGTCAGTTATTTCAAAAACTATAAATTGAAACCACTTAATTTAAAATTTGTTTTAAAGTGCAAATTTCTGGCTTTTATAAAAAGTATAAATTGTATCTGTAAGTTTTTCCGTTGTTCTACAATATTTTTTTTTTAGGTTTTAAGTCAATTTTTATAAAATTGCCCCTACTGCCTAAACGGGGGGAGATAGACCCCCCCCTCCCGTAGCAAAAAATGCTTGTATTGAACCCTTCTATCAGAAACCGTTATTATTTTTTGTCGCCAAAGTTATCGTACTCGTGCCCAACGGTTTATATTACAAATCACTCGAATAATATGTTTTTGAGAAATAAGCAGTGGATTCAATTTATTGAGGTGTGTGCCTCCCCATGAAACCATTCCATATTCTAGCTTTGAATGAACTATTCCATAATAAATGTACTTGAGCAGATCAAGTGAGCAATATTGCTTTAAGAAAAAGAATTGTCTTGAAGCAGCTATCTGATACTTCTTAAGGGCATCGGTATTTGCAGACCAACTCATTTTCCAGATCAGTACATAAGCCCGATTCAAAAAATGTTACAGGATTTACTACCGATATACAGATTTCATTGCTATGCTTAAATTTTCTGCAATTATTAGAATGAAAGGAGAACCGTCCTTTATCAACTTCTTTTCCACATAAATTGAAAAACATAATTTTTGTTTTGTCACTGATTACCATTCTATGAATTCGGAACCAATGACTTAGAAGTTCTAGGTCGTGATTTACATCAGCAGATAGATTTAAAGCAGAATCACCTTCAAACGCACATGCAATATCATCAGCAAACGCATTCACTTTACTTCGATAGTTTTGTAGTAAAAGTGAGTTAATGCCTTCAGGCAGCTGTCTTGATATATATGAAAAACAAATTAGTTACATTGAACATATAAATAATCTTTGCTTTGATTCTGATAATATTTGTGTTATAGGTGATTTTAATTTATCTAATGTAAGATGGATTTGGTCTGAATCTGATAAGATGTTAATTCCTTTTAATATGAAAACTGATTTTGAGCTCACATTTATTGATTATTTAGTTATTTATTCGTTAAATTTTAGTTATTTATTCGTTAAATTTAATTCAACTAAATGATATTCCTAATTCTCTGATGAAAATATTAGATTTAATTTTTATATGCTGTGATGATTTGCGAAGTAATGTGATTAAAGCTCCTTTTTCTTTGTTAAATAACTCAATGCACCATAAGGAATTAATGTTTGAAATTAAATATTATGCTTATTCGTTAAACGATATAAATTTAAACTGTAGATCCTTTAATTTTGTTATATCCAACTTCCCTGATTTAAATAACTATCTCTCCAACATTGACTGGTGTAACGAACTTTTGTCTTTAGATCTGCAATCTATGTATGGTCGCTTCATTGAGATATTAGCAATGGGTCTCGATAAGTTTACCCCTCTTATGCATAAAAAAAGGTCGTCTGAACCACCGTGGAGTAATAAACAACTCAGTAATCTTGAAAAAATCAAGCTAATTATCTAATCTTTAGTAAACTTCGTAAAAACTTTGTCGTTCTCAGTAAATTTCTATATAGATCATATATCTTGAATATCGAGAGTAACATAAAAGGTAATAGCAAATTCTTTTGGTCATATATCAATTCGAAATGAAAATCTATAGGAATACCGAATTCTATGTTCTATAGAGATGTTGAGTCTGCTAATTTAAATCCAACGGTGGACTTGTTTGCAGAATTTTTCTAATCGGTTTATACTTCTTCTACATTCAATAGTAGCTCATTGAATAATGTGGTGAATAAAATTGATGTTGGAAGTATCCAATTAAATCATGAAGAAATTATAATTACGATTAATTCTCTCAAGCCAAACTCAAACCCTGGTCCAGATGGTATACCTGCCATAGTTCTCAAAAATTGTTGCAATTCAATTTATCTAGCGTTGCTCACTATTTTCAATAAATCGCTTCAGGAAGGTTACTTCTTAGAGGAATGGAAACTCTCGTATCTCGTGCCCATTCACAAATCTGGTGCTAAGAATAATATTCAAAATTATAGAGGTATCTGTAAGCTTTCTGCTATTCCTAAATTGTTTGAAAGTTTAATGAAAGGAAAACTTGATTTTCTAACATCCGAGTTCTTGTCACCAGAACAGAATGGGTTTGTATCTGGTAGGTCTACTGTAACAAATTTAGCGCATTTTGTATCTTATGTCACTAATTCCATGGAAGAAAAATTTCAAGTAGATGCTGTGTACACCGACTTCAGTACGGCTTTTGACTCTGTCAACCACCAAACACTTCTGAAAAAGCTTAAAGTATTTGGATTTCACTCTAATTTGCTAGGTTGGTTGGCATCTTACCTCACTCATAGAAGTCAACAAGTGCAAATAAATAATACCTGCTCTAGGAAAATTATTTGTTCATCAGGTGTTCCTCTGGGGAGCCACCTTGGCCCCCTTCTCTTCATTATCTTTATTAATGATATTGTTTCAGTCATAAGACATTATGATTGTCTGATTTACGCAGACGATTTAAAACTTTTCTTAAAAATTAAAACTTTTGAAGATTGCCAGTTGATTCAGTCTGACCTTAATGGCTTGTCAAATTGGTGCCATGCAAATGGTCTAAGACTCAATATCAAAAAGTGTAATGCAATCTCTTTCTCACGAAAAACACTCAATCTATTATTTGACTATGCTATCGATTCTAAGCCAGTAAATCGTCTTTCACAAGTTAATGATTTAGGCATTATACTTGATTCCGCCTTTTCTTTTAAATTACATTTTGAATACCTAATCTCTAAGGCCAACTCGTTGGTGGGATTCATTAAGCGAAATGCAAAGGATTTCATAGATCCTTATGTACTTCTTTGTTTATATAACTCTCTTGTTAGGTCGGTTCTAGAATATGCAGATGTTATTTGGAGCCCAGCATATAACGCTCATTCTATCCGACTAGAAAAAATTCAAAGGAAATTCACCAAATTCATATTTATACAAATGCGCTGGAGTTTTTCTCCTTATTATAAGGCTAGATGCCAATTACTTGGCATAAAATCTCTAGAATCTCGAAGAAAAATTCATATGGTGTTATGTTCATTAGAGATTTACTGTGCTACCACATAAAGTGTCCATCTCTTCTTGCACTGGTCAATTTACGTTCCCGCTAGAACACTAAGAACTAGAATTTTTTTATTTGAAAGAACAAACAAAACCAGGTATGGAAGTAATGCGCCCTTATCCAGATCAATTGTTTCTTTCAATGAAGTGTCTTTAAATATTGATTTTTCATGCCTTACACGTGAAAATTTTAAATTCCAATTATTGTACTTAATTTCATTTTAAGTTATTTTTGTAGAGCCTACAATTTAATTATGTATATGTATCTGTTAGCTGTAAAACTGCTTGTAGATAGATAAATAAATAAATAAATAAATAATGAAGATCAAAAACAGTATTGGGCCTAGTACAGAGCCCTGAGGAACGCCTATAGGTATAAATCTATCAGAACTGAATTGGCTTTTTATTTTTACTATTTGTCTTCTTCCAGAAAGGTATGATCCAAACCACTTATGAACTACATGCCTAAATCCACTTTATAATAGCTTGTCTAATAGAATCATATGATCAAATGTATCAAAAGCTTATGTAATGTCGATGAAAAGCGCTGCAGTTAGAAGCCTTCGTAGATATTAGAACAAAAATTCAAAAGGGCTCCTTCAGTTGAATAACCTGTACGAAAACCAAATTGAGACGAACTAAAAAACTTATTTTTATCTAGATACCTAACCATCCTGTTTTTAATAGCTTTTTCAAAAATCTTCGAAAAAACTGAGAGTAGGGATATGGGCCTATAATTGTTAAGCAATGTTTTATCCCCCTTTCTTATGGAATGGTAGTACTACAGCTTGTTTCAAGTTTTCTGGGAAAACACCATTGAAAATACTTTTATTATACAAGTGACATAAAATGTCGCAGATATTTAAAGATATTTTTTTAACAAAATGATTTGAAAAGCAGTCAGTTTCAGAGTGTTTATAATTTTGAAAAGTTCAAAAGATGTTATTGGGTCAAAAAAGAAGCTATGAGAAGATGTGCCCTCGTAAGCTAAGCATTCGCAATTATTAAGGGCAGTAGGGGGAGTACGGGAGACTTGACCATATGGGAGACATGAGCCACTCTAAATAATTCACTCAAATACCACTCAAATCATTCATGAGTATACTCAAACGTTCCATCCCACGACATTCTACTTGCACACAAAAAATATCCTTGATCCTCAGTTAACTTTGGCTGGTGAATGAGAAAGGGTGTTTTTTGGCGCAAAAAGTTAAACTTTTTTTTTTTTTTGTTTTCAACATAAAAAGTTTTTTATCACGGTAAGTTAAAAAAAGTTCACATAAACTAATAAAACATTAATTCGACTTTGTTAATAATAAAACAAAATGAAGCTGTCTTATGTTTCAAAAAAGTTATTAACTATTAATTGTGAAAAAACGTGAGCGGGAGACTTGAGCCATTTTTTTAGGGGAGACTTGATCAGTGGTTCAAGTCTCCCGTATGTTGATATTTATTGTCAGAATAGGTTATAAATGCAAAAATTTCATTCTTTTTTAGATATTTAAAATGCCATTTGTATACAAAAGAAAGGAAGGAGCAGCGCAAAGGAGTGTGGTTTCGAAAGAAATGATTGAACAAGCATTAAAAGAAGTTCATGAAGGCAAATCAATCAGGGCAACTGCAAATAAGCATAACATAAACAGAACAACCTTGACCAGGTATTTACGCGGCAAGACTAGCTTTGACAAATTTGAGAGCAAAGCAAGTCAGTACAAGAACGCTCAAATATTTACCTTACAAGAAGAAAAACAACTGGTTGAATATTTCATCACATGCAGCAAAATGAACTATGGACTCACAAGAACATCTGCCATGCGATTAGCTTATGAATTTGCAAAAGCCAACAACAAAGCAATAATTCCGAGCTGGTCAGCTAAAGAACAGGCTGGACGTGATTGGTTTCGAGGATTTTTAAAAAGAAATTCATCAATAAGCCTGCGAAGACCAGAAGCAACTAGTTTGTCCAGAGCAACAAGCTTTAATAAAAAAAATGTTTCAGATTTTTTTACTAATTTAAAAGAAGTCCGTGAAAAGTTTAATTTCGAACCCCAGAACATTTATAACTGCGACGAAACTGGGTGCACAACTGTTCAGAAATGCCCGAAGGTCCTAGCAGCAAAAAAAAATCGTCAGGTTGGACAGGCAACATCTGCAGAGAGGGGAACCCTTGTCACCGTGTGTTTCGCAATTAATGCAATTGGAAATAGCATTCCCCCTTTCTTTGTTTTTCCAAGAGTTAAGTTCAACGAAACTTTTGTTTTGAACGGACCTGAAGGATCTGGGGGAGATGCCTACCCAAGTGGCTGGATGACGTCCAATGGATTCTTGAAGTATCTTCATCACTTCGCTAAATATTCTCATTGTTCGATGGAGAATCGGGTGCTGCTTATATTGGATAACCATGAGAGTCACATGAGCATTGAGGCTATCGACTTTTCGAAGACAAATGGCATAACACTTTTGACATTGCCACCTCATTGCAGCAACAAAATGCAGCCTCTGGATATAACTGTGTTTTCTTCCTTTAAGTCCAGATACAACGCTGCAATGAATAACTGGATGTTGTCCAATCCAGGGAAGACTGTGACAATTTACAACATTCCTTCATACGTGAAAGAAGCAATGCCACTTGCTTTTAATCAAAGGAATATAACCAGTGGTTTTGAAAGGGCAGGGATTCATCCTTTCAACAGCGAAATTTTCACCGATGATGATTTTATGTGCTCTGCAGTGACAGATCGGCCAAACATGGAAACAGAACTTCTTGAAGTCATCAATAGAGTTCCAGTAGAAGTCCAAAACGAAGTTGCAGTACCAGTGGAAGTGTCATTAGGTGCAGTCCCAGATCCAGATTCAGTTCCCTCTACTTCAAGAGGTTTATCAAAGGGTTTATCAATTCCTTCCCATACAATTGGATCTGGAAATCTGATAGTAAGTCCCAGTATGATCCGGCCATTCCCAAAAGCTGGTCCAAGGGTACAGAGAAGAGGTCGACAACCAGGAAAAACTAAGATTTTGACAAAGACACCCGAAAAAAATGAAGAAAATATTATTGAAGAACAAAAAAACATTACAAAATCAGCCGCAGAGAAAAAAAATAAAATTAAAAAAAACAAACCTGCTACAATAAAAAAAAAAGTTTTGCAGTCAAGTGACAGCGAAACTTCTAACGAAGTAAATTTCGATGAAGGTTTAAACAGTCCAATGGACATAGAAGAACATGACGAAACATGGTTTTGTTTTGTGTGCAAAACTGATGATATTATGGATATGCGTCTTTGCGTCTTATGTAACAAATACGTGCACGAGATATGTGTTGGACTGACCAAAAAAGACAATGAGGTCTTTATCTGCCCTAACTGTGATACCAATTAGAGGTTAATACTACATTTATGGCAATTAAAAGCCAGTGCTTCTGGTATTTTAATTAGAAATTAAGTTATTTATTTATTTATGTTATGTTTTTGAAGTTATTTTTTTTGTTTTGTTTACTTTTTTATTCTTATTTACTATGAAAGATATATTTATGTTTTTAAGTTTTTTTTTTTTTTAAAGAGTTTTTATGTTCATTAAAAACACATAAAATATAATAAAAATGAGTTTTAATAAGATACGAATTGATTTTACTATCTTTGTTTTTATTTTACTCGAAGAATTTAGGTATGATCAAGTCTCCCCAAGGAGGTGGTCAAGTCTCCCGCCCAGGCGGGAGACTTGAGCCAAAAATCTGTTCCCACTTTTTGTGGATTTGGCAAAACTCAGATGAGTGTAAATAAAGTTTATGAGGCTTTTCTGGAAGCAGATAAATGTATCTTTACAAAAATGTATTCGACATGTCTCTGAGATAAATAGACAAGTTTTTATGAACGATTAAGCAAAAAGTGGCTCAAGTCTCCCGTACTCCCCCTACAGTTTTCTGATACCACTTTCGAACCTACAGAAGTAAAATATTCATTGAATTTATTAGCTAACTCCTTATGATTTCTTATTTCCATACCATCCAACTTGATACTCTGAATATCTTCATTTTTAGCTGATTTGTTAAGTTATTCTTTAACTAAGTTCCATTCTTTTTTTGAATCGCCTTTGAATTCTCCAAACTTATTTAAATAGTAGTTGGTTTTACACAAAGTCACGGCTTTTGAAATATCTTTACATAATTGTTTGTAAGCAGTACATAGTGAGGAGTACATATTACTTTAGAGGGTTTGAAACCAAAGGTGTTGAGTAGTATTCTCGCACAGAATACCGTTTTTGGTTGAGTTCTTCTAGGGCCTTATGATAATGTCCCTATTGTATCAACCTTTTCAACTTTTGTGACTCAATGCCATGATTTGTCAATTGATCAAAAACTTGAAAGATTCTGGAAGCTTGAGGAAATACTTCACACTTCAGTGTTAACTCCCTCCGATCATTTTTGTGAAGAATTGTATCTGGATACGACTTTTCGAGATCCATTAACGGGGCGATATGTCGTTAAGCTCCCGTTCAAGAATCCTCCCAACGAATCTCAATAAGGTCATTCACGTTTCAATGCGATGAGACAGTACCTTCGCAACGAAAAATCAATGATGGCTAAACCGTCTCTCCGAGAAGAAAATCAAAAGGTTTTGTCGGAATATGTAACATTAATTAATATGACGCCTACTCCCCCCTACGAATTATACAAGGACAGCAATGTTCAATCATATTATCTCCCACACCACGCGTGCCGTTTTAAAACCATAAAGTACCACTACCAAATTGTGGGTAGTATTTAATGCATCAAGCAGTTCTTCCAACGGAAAAAGTCTGAAAAAGTGACATTACTTTCTTGATCTTTAACTGGCACTTTTATAGATACGTATTTAATGGCGATATCGAAAAAATATATCGTCAAATAAATATTAGTCCTGAGCATGCACAGTTTCAACGCATTCTATTCCGTCCTAGTTCCGATCAGAAAGTCATTGATTATAAACGTAATACTGTTACCCTTGGGGTAAATTTTGCATTTTGGCTATCATTTTTAGCTACTCAGTTTTCCAACTTTCTATTTTCTTCTGGTGAAAGCTGGGCAAAAGAGGTGAAAGTCGAATGTTACAACCGTCCTTTTCGTTGTTTCGATTGTAACACAAAGAAAGGACAGGTTGTAACGGTTGTAACACCATCTAAATTTTAATGAATAAATGAAAGATATTTTTTCAACTTCATATTTATTAAATTAAAATTAATAAAACCAAAATTTTAAACTAAAAGCAGAATGGTAGTACTTACAAACAACAAATTCGATCTCAATTCAGGAAGTTACTTTTGTCATTTGAATCACAGATTAAGTTGCAATACAATCACGCATAGTAGGCAATCCAATAGACAAAAAATATAAATAAATAAATGAATTAAAATCATGTTCACTGTTTTTGCAAGTTTTAATTTTGAATATGGCATAACTTCTTCGGGAGAAAAAGTTATTTTGGATGCCGTGGGAGCTATACCAGGTATCAAATAGTAAATTAAGACCAGAGATGGCTTTAGGAATCAGCGAAGCTTGTGATGCAGACGCAGATTAAATTTGAAATAAAATGAAGTAAAATGGTAATGTTACTACTAAATCGAAATTGTTTTAAGTGTTTATAAAAAAATTTACTTTTATAAACAAATTCCACCTTTTCAACTATATTTGGGACAGTTCAGTACTTTGACAATTGAAGTTTTGTAGGTGCATTCAGCCCCAAATAGCGAAGAATTCTACAAATGAGCGGTTATGGCTCATTTTTCTTTTAAAATTCAATATTACAATTGCAACGCGTTACTTTCGACCACACTCTCCCCTACGTAAGAGTGAATCACAATTCTTCAGACTATAGTTCAAACCTATTATGGGCAAATTCGAAAGTTTCACCTGTCAACACAATCTCATTTCCGCGATTAGAACTCCAAGGGGCTGTTCTTTTATCACGAATGATCCGATCACCCCTCAGTCAATTCAAATTTCTGAAAGATATTCCCATCAACCTATGGTCAGATTCAACCATTGATTTAGCGTGGCTAAACAAACCATCAAGTACTTGGAAAACATATGTGGCCAACAGGTCTTCCGAAATCCTATCAAATGTTCCCGATAAAAAAAATAAATAGGGTGGCGCAACAGAGCGAGGAGCCCTTGGGCCTAGCGCATTTCTCACAACCATCCCTTGTGAGTGAATGGAGGGGACCTACAATTTTCTGCCGGTTCCGAATTGCTAATCGAGAAAGCGCTTTTCATGGCAATGAATACTAACGGAGGACTTGCCAATTCCACGCGAAAGGCGATACCCGTAGAAAAAACATTTTTGCCTCTGGTGGGATTCGAACTCGAATCTCTGGATTAGCAGGCGGACATGCTATCCATCACACCACGGGTACCACAATGTTCCCGATATAAAGTATAAAATCCAGCCGATCTAGCTTCCCGTGGTGTTTCACCCACGGAATTACAAGTCAATCCTCTTTGGTGGAATGGACCCCGGTGTGGTTGAGAGAAACGGAAGATACCTTATCGTATAGCGAAAGATTTCCTATTCTTTTGCCGATATAAAGTGGAATAATGTCGCGTCTCCCGAAAATCCTGCCGATTCAGCTACCCGTGGTGTTTCACCCACGGAATTACAAGTCAATCCTCTTTGGTGGAATGGACCCCGGTGGTTGAGAGAAACGGAAGATATGTGGCCATCATCCGAATTATCTATACACTATAACCCCCGAAAATACCATTCCAGAATATAAAACTAATATTAATATATTGTCGAGTGAATTTGAAACTGAAGTTGTGGCATAAAGCAGTAAGAGCTATCAGCTACATAATCCGTTTTTGTAATTCAGCTCGGAGACCTTCAATGCGAAACAAATATCGTTTCAAAACTCTTCTCCATGAAGAAATCAAGTTCACCAACAATATATTGATTAAATCCAATCAATAACAATATTTTTCTAAAGAATATCAAGCATTAACTAATGGAAATCTGCTGGGGCCAAAGAGTAACCTTCTAACTCTTAATCCGTTTTTAGATTCTAACCAAATCATGCATTCGAATGGAAGACTTGCATCTTCCACCTTATCGTATAGCGAAAGATTTCCTATTCTTTTGCCATATGAATCTCTTTGCTTTCAATAGCTTATATCCATGAATTATATTTACATGGAGAAATCCAGCTAATGATCAGACTAGTTCGCCTACAGTACTGGATACCCAAACTTAAAACCCTCATCAAAAAATATATTCGATCCTGCAAACCTTGTGCGTTATTCAAAAAATCCGTTCAATTTCAAATAATGGGTTCGTTGCCTGTTGAACGAACCACTATGAGCTTACCATTCACCAATATTGGGATATATTTTGCTGGACCGTTTGTAATTAAAAATTACTACGGAAGAAAATGTCGATAGGAAAAAAGTTATGCATGCCTTTTCGTATGTCTTGCGACAAAAGCAATACATTTAGAAGTTGTTAGCGATTTAACCACAGCGGCTTTTCTCGCCTCTTTCAATCGCTTTGTTACTCGCAGGTGGCTGTTTGCCACAATCTATACGGATAATGGGACGAATTTTGTCGGTGCATCGAAATTATAGATGTCAGATTTTCAAGAGGCTCTCACTAGCTATCCTGGTAGCTCATTACTTAATTTTTCCCAAATTGTTTGGAAGTTCATTCCTCGTTGCTCCCCCCACGTGGGTGGGTTGTGGGAGGCAGGAGTGAAAAGTTTTAAAATTCACTTTAAGAAAGTTGCGGGAAATTCAAAGTATACTTTTGAAGAATTCTCCACACTTTTGGCTCGAATCGAATCGTGTCTAAATTCTAGGCCTTTGTCTCGCATT
Organism: Melanostoma scalare; assembly: GCA_949752695.1. Taxonomy (NCBI): domain Eukaryota; kingdom Metazoa; phylum Arthropoda; class Insecta; order Diptera; family Syrphidae; genus Melanostoma; species Melanostoma scalare. Next base: position 1,978,837 of record OX456987.1, read on the forward strand.
TCGGAAAATCCCGATAATTTCCTTCCTTCCATTAACGCTAGGACATTTTTTAAGAGGTGGTCCTTTGCTAGGTCCTCCAGAATCCCCTGAATCTCATGAACACATAAGTTTTCTTCTTCTTTCGGATGAACAACTTCCTCTGAATGAGTGGCGCCTTGGTAGGGTCGTAAAGGTTCAACGTGGTCCCGACGATAAAGTCCGAGTTGTCGATGTCAAAACTCAAAAAGGAATTGTCACTCGTTCTGTCGTCAAGTTGTGCATTACTGCATTTTACCCTTGGATTGAAGTAATTTGATTCTTAAATTCTTATCTTTTTGATCCTAGGTAAGGTATAACGTATAACTTTTGTGTGAACTTAAATATCATTTATTCATTGATAGAATAAATAATATTAAAATGCATCTGAATTGAAATTATATCACGTATATACTTATATTTTTGCATTATAATTGTAGCTATGAATTTAATTTTGCATAACATCATAAATTTTCCAATTGTTAAACATTGACATATTTTTGCATGCGAAGATGCAGGGCGGGCGGAATGTTCAAATCAGAAATAATCTTAAACTTTTTACATTAACTTATAACATGCCCTTAGCTCTAGTACTTTCATGGTGCCTGAACGATGAATTATTTTTGTGTTAAGCGGCCCATACACACCACACAAGTTTGCACACCGTGCTTATAAAATCGGTGTGGCATTTCGCCATACACCACACACGCCACACCAAATGACACATACTTCAGCACCATAACCCACACATACACCAAAAATGAAAACTGTTTCATTTTGTTCGCACCGAAAATTGGTGTGCAAACCACCCCACACACGTACCACAATTATCCACACCGACAGAAGTGTGCACACTTGTGTGGTGTGTATGGGCCGATTACGTTGGCATCTTGCTTTTCGTTTTTTCGCCGTCATCCCATCATCGCATTACATCGCTTTGGCTTCCTCGTTCTTCTTTTGGCAGCCATCATCAAATCAAGTCGTGTGCGCGCAAGCAGAAAAGTAGAAATAATTTAAAACCGAAAAGTAAAGTAAATTATCATCTAAAAGTATCAAAAAACAAACAAAAGAAAACAAACATTACGTGTACAATAAAACTTAAAAATAAAGGAAGAACAATATCCAAAGAAGAAAAAAAACGTGACATCATCTTTTCTTTTATCTCTACAAATTCCAAAGGGGAATTTTATTCACTGGGTGTCCTGCTAAAAAACGGTTGGACCTTGACAAATATGTTGATAACTTTTACATTTCAAATGAAAATAATTGATTGTAACAAAAGCTAGTATTAAGTTAATATACCTACCAAGCTAGAATTGCAAGATTTTGAGTAGTTGTTGCAGGGTCGCTTAGAATCTGATGAAATGTGATTCATAGAATTGTTTTCTATAACACGAATTTGGTATACCTATATAAGTTTAACTTACATAATTCATCCCAAATATTTAAAAAAATTCTTACTGATTCTGTTGACTTTCAATTAAGGCACTTTTGCAAGGAAAGTACATTTTTAAGCCTTGGATAGACTTAGCCCAACTTTTTGAAAAAATCTTCAAGGAAGCATCCCAAGACACAACAATAAAACCTTCGTAAGACACATAATTTGCTTGCGTATTTTTGAATTCAAGGGTCGAATTACCGTATCAGCGATCGAGTGACTGAGTACCATTTTTCTATTAAAATTCGCTTAATATATTACACAACATCCATCAGTTTGCTTAGTTCATTCAACAATGCCAAAAACACATAATTCAGTCCCGTATTACTCGATCAAGTGTGCGGTAAGTCGACCACAGTTTTTTTCTTTTTAGATTGGAACAGCGAAATAGGTCCCATTTTTTGACTACTAACGGCCATATTATTCACTCTTTAAATTTAAACCCAATAGAAATAAACCAGTTGTCAAATTTTGATCCCAGGTTTAAATTTTGATCCCAGGTTTAAAATAAACCCAGTTGTCAAAGTGAGAAACGTCAAATTGTTGAAAGTGCTGATAGTATAGCATTTATAATCAAATACGATTAAAATATATTCAAACACTTCAAAATTATTCTGATAATGTCTTTTTATTTTTTAATGAATATTTCCAGCAAAATGCTTCGGCACTGCGGATGAACAAACTGCGCGAAGACACCGCACCTGATATTACCAACGAAGATTACTTCCCATCTCTTGGCGCCGCACGACCCGATGAGCAAAAGATAAAGAAGAACGAGCATCTACAGATTGTGGTGCTGCTTTTGTGCTCCCCCTCGTCCAAAGGAAACAATATTTCTCGTTTCATTCTGTCTTTATTATGTTCATTTCATTTAGTAAACATACATTACAATTACAATTAAAATCAAGTGCTTTCATGATCTTTATTTCGATTTCTAACACCGGGTTCTTTGTGTAGGTATCATAGGTTATATAAAAAAAATCACCAATCGCCATTGGAAAAAGCTCTTCGTATTTTGAGCCCACAAACAGTGCCGTAACACTGACCATTTGTAGGTCTTGGCGCGAGGCAGTTTCCACAGCTTGCAAGTACCTACCTGTCGATTATTGCGACACACATATGAAACGTTCCCGGTACTAGATGGAACTGGTGGTGTACTTCATTGATTCAGTCAATCAGAATTGCACGCATTTTTGGAACGACCTGTTTTTGATCCTTTAAGTGATCTGTGAAAAAAAAGTGAAAATTCGGTTTCCAACGCGAAAAGATATGATTATAAATCGTTGATATATTCCGAAATCAGAATCGGGTTTTCCGCATCGTCAGCATCAACAACCACATCAATTAAATTGGCCGAATGCGATGGCATATTTACGATTTTGATTTCACATTCAATAGCTGATGCTGTATCTTTTACTTTGTCCTGTGAATCACTTCCAATCAAAGAACCTTGCGTTGGTTTTGCAGCAGTTTGTTTAATGGCTACTTTTTACTTTGAAAGCGAACGACATGACAAATTACTGTCCTCCCGCCTGATTGTTGGTCCTTGTACTAGCTTGACCGTGTAACTATTTTTGGTTTGGCCATGTTGATATGGTTCATAGCAGACTGACTGCTGTTGGCTGCTATTGGTTGGTTGGCACGCGTGACTTTGCTGTGTTTTTTAAATTTATTTGATTTTTAGGATCTTACAACTCCTTTAAAATCATTGTGGCCACCTCTGATCCTGGAGCCCCACTTGGGTATCTTGACTCGTCTTATCGAAAGACAAAATAAATTCCCATTTGAGTTTCAAGGAATCTATCAAATGTACTTACTTACATAAAATGCTTTGCCAATGCAAATGGTAAATAGAAGGAATAGAACGCAGTCTTTTTAGCTACAATTGGCTTGAAAAGACTCGTAATATATTTATTTGTTAGCTGTAAGTAAATCAAGTCCGCAGATAGTAACAAAAATAAAAAATACAACAAATAATTTCAATTACTTCACATTTTACTTATGACAGATTGGATTGGGTTTGTTCGCATACCATATATAAAGCACACTTTTTTGTCAAAATCCTATTGTCTTTACTTGGATTGTATGAAAATATTTGTATTTTCCTGTAGTATGCGAACGATCCCAAAATACATCCGGATGTAAATACTAAACCCGACAACGCAATGCGGTTTAAATCCAATGGGTTTATTTGGAGTGAATAATATGGATTTGCGTTTGACAATTGGGTTTATGCGAATTTACATCTGGATGTAAATTTAAACCCGGGTTTATTGGGTGAATAATATGGCAGTAAGACTTCTACCGTCTACAGCTTAGGGGCCGAAATTAAACGAAAAAAAGAGAGCTTACAACGAGAAATCAAAAAGCTAATTCATATCTTTTGCTTTCATTTCAAACTTTTCAACAGATCAATACACCAAATAAACAATACGATTTGTTGCAGAAACAACCCCACATCATAGCAGTCGGCTCGAACAGACAGGCTATTTCAGAGTATGTCATTGTTTTGGGCCATAAAATTGTGAGCGTTCCTTTTAACTTGGATTTATTTATTTATTTATTTATTATTATCTACAGCTTAATGCTAACAGATTAATTTGCTTAAATTTATGTATATAAAAGTATATGTACAAATAATAATAATAATAAGATTAAGTTGATAAATTTAAAATTACAAAGTAATGCCACGCAGAGAATTTTTAAACAATAATCTTGATTGGCTTATATCTACCAAGTTGCAGACAGAGTTAAAATTTGATAAGGTTCTTGTTAGCGGTTCATTGGACCCGTAATTCGTAGTATGACGAGGTTGGAAAAGAAAATCACGTTGTCTAAGTGGTCTTTCGGGTGCATAAATAGGAACTAAAGCTAACAACTTAGGACATTTTATATGATAGCATAGAATGTCTCTCACAAACATTATATCATGGGTCTTACGTCGACTATCCAGCCTGGAAATCCCTAGAAACAAGCATCTAGCCTCATAGCTCGGTGAAAAACTCCAACTCATTTTGGTAAAGATGAACTTTGTGAATCTTCTTTGGACTTTTTCTATACGATTTGAATGCACTTGAAAAGCTGGGTACCAAACGGATTTAAAGAACCATTTGATCTATCATTCAAAATTGTTTGTGTTCTAAGCACTTTTCTTAGCATAGAATATGATTGCTCTTTAAAAACACTTTTTGAATTCCTTCGACTTGTAATGGGAAATGGGACGTTCTTTTACAAACCGAACTGATTTTAAACCGACTGATTGAAACTTTCTTACAGATTCTATATTTAAAAAAAGAGACACTTATTTTTTATTGTCTTTTTTTCGACATTTTTTTGACGTTAAAAACGACTTAAATTTTGCGATTTGTGTTATTTTTGATTTTCAATTCAAAAATTCATAATTTCGGTTCTATACAAGCTACAGACTTTTTCTTTGCCTTATTTTGAAGGTAGAAGAATAAAATATAAGAAAAAAATGCTTTAAAAAAATGGGAAACAATTTAGGCTGGCTATTAGCAATTAAAATTTTTTAAATCAATTTTTATCAATTGCCCCCACCTCGCAGCGAGTTTTAAGTATAACCATCGTATTCTGCGTCAAATTTCTTTTAAAAAAGCAACAATTATAGGTTTCATTATTAACCACTCTGATAGGATTAGAATGTCTAACTGTTAAAAATTGTAAGTATATTAATGCTTATTCTAATGAAAACCGATATGACACAAAAAAGAAAGGTTTAGAGTGGCACCCACCCGCCGCAAAATGAGTCATAAATTGATCACAACAGTGATGAAAAAACCGAAAAGAATTCAGAAATGATTCATTTTGTATCCTTTTACCTGCGCAATGTAACACGGGTATGAATCATTCTTCATTAAAGTAAAAGTTTATAAAGCTTTTTCATATTCATATAAATGAATATTTTCTGAACTTTTCTAAATCGCAAAAGTAATTGTGTATTGTAGGTAAAATTCATTGTAGTGTAGGAATCCTGAGTACCTGTACCTATACAACCCTTCAATTTCTTAAAGAGTTCTTCGAACATAGGTAGGTACCAACCAAAATGATTAATTAAAATGATTCATGTCGGTGTTCGACCGCCTAGGTAAAAGAATTAAATTCTGTAGTTTTTTCACTTTTGAGATCCATTGATGATTCATTTCTGATTGAATTGTTTTCAAAAACGGATACGGTAACGTAAACAAGATGTTAGTATTTGTGTGTGCTAAATAGATGTTCCAAAACTACTGAACCCACTTGAATGAAATTTGGAAAAGAAATAGCAATAGGTTGTTATTATTCTTCCCCACATTCTCTTCGGAACGGAAAGGAAAACTAGAAAATAGGTACCTACTTTACCGATTCTAATATTTTTTCACCGTAAGAGTAGTTTATAATCCCCGACCCCCGAGTGACATCGACTAAGTAGGACCTATATATTTTATCCCCATTCTATAGAAAACTTGAAGCGTGGAGACATATTTTTGTTAAAACTAGCGATCCAATAATTTCTTTGCTGTAGATTTAAGAATTCCACGTTTCGAAAAGTATGCAAGTATTTAATAGTGCTCTGGAGGCAGTTTCATATTTTTTAAAGGTACCTTAGCAGTTTAAACGCAAACCTACCGAAATGTTCATAGTCGACCTAACTACACTTAACCCAGTGAATAAAGGGCTGATACCTTACAAAAGGTCCGGTAGTTCCAAATTTTTTATATGTTGTCTAGGATGGTTGTTAAGTGTTTAAAATGAAAAATGCACAATTCCCCCCCCTCCGCGCCCGCCGCCATTTTGAAAAAACCGAAAAAAATCGGCACTTTTTTAGATTTTCACTTATATCTTTCTTTCGGTGCATTTTAGCTACAAGACAGTTCTATTCAATGTTGTAGAGAGTGAAATTCCCTATAATATACGTGTAAAATTTTGTTTATAGGGCAGATAGTTCACGAGATATGAATTATTTTAAAAAAGATTAAAAATACGCATTTTACAGAAATTTTTTCAAACTTCTAACTTTAGAACGCTGTACTTCAATTTTGACCTATTTGAGAAAAACAAGTATAAGAATAAAAATTGTAGGGAATTTAATTACCTACAAAATGGATGTATACTTGTTTTAACCAACCTTACGGAGGGGGCAGTAAGCATTAAAATGAAAACAACGGCATATTGCGTTTTTTGTTTTAGCAATTGTTACTCCATAGTGTATTTTTAAAAAATCACTTATTATTTTCCAGTGGTGGCTTGAATTTGTAGTTTATACCAATCCTATTTGGGTTTCTTACATGTTATAGCGCAATGATCATCAGAAAGGTACTATTTCACTTGAATATTTCACTATTTCACTTAACTGGTGATAGCGGATGTTCAATTTCAAATAAGCCACCAACACAGCAGATACATTTTTTAAATATTCATTTATTTAAACATAGTGAGAACAAAAGGCAGTAATTCTCATACAATAATCATTAGTAATTGAACTAAATACTGAAAAAAAAATTTTTATAAGCGCTTCGCTCGTTTTATAGGTGGTGAGTTCATGAAGTCAGGGTCTTCATTTTCGTAACATAGTGAAATTACTTGATCGGCGTCGTCTTCCTTGTCGACGATGACATCATTCCTGTTGTCACATTCTTGGCCAGCACAGAATTTGCAAAGGGTGGAACAATTAATTCCTGCCTTTCTACAGCCACACATCGCCATACAGCCAGTTTTACATCTGCATGAAATAGTCTTGAGCAGGTTTGGGGGAGCCGCGTCTCTACTCATCCTGATAGGCTCCAGTCTTCCAGGTTTTCTACTCCAGCCCCACTCGATAGGGTCTTTGACAATCCCCATCCACTCCATGACCTGGTGGTATGTCCTCAGGAAGTGGAAATGTGTTGCGTCAGTGGTCGGAGGTAGTTTTGCCAGATTGAGCTTGGTGGTACTTGTTTTCAATTTGCAATAGTGGAGGGAGTTTAACGACTGTTCTCTACTTCCACCATACAGGGATACCAAGATTTTCTCCCCTGCTGCTGAAATTTGTTGGCAACTTGCAGCAGGGTCACTGAACTTCTCCGCCTGCTCCAGCAATGATGGGTCTTTCCTAAAAAGTTGGCAGAGTTTATTCTTTCCAAACCCAAAAATGTTTGAAGTGGTGTCACAGCCCGATATTGCGTGCAGGAGCAAGATGCAGCCTTTGGAGTTGTATTTGTAGGAGGTGGAGGAGTAAATTGCGTCTGGATGTTTCCCTCGTGCTGGTTTTTTTAGGTAGACATTGTTCACCGCAGGTGTTGTGCCAGTCAGCAGAACGAGAAGGTCAATGTCTTCCCTGACAATGATGACGGTGTTGTATGTGGGGGAGAGGCATTTAGCTGTGGCAACTATCAACCTGTCAGCATCTTCGGAAGCTTGGTCTGTGGCTATGCTTGACGCCTACATTGCACTCGAGAGCAGCTTCATGAATCGGTCCTTGTTCCCCTCATTGGCCAGGAACTTATCCTGAGGTGTGGTGTTGACAGTTGTTTTGTCAAACACAACGTCTGCCGATGAGTTTGCCTTATACCTTCTCGCTCGTTCAGCAGTCTTTGTCCCTTGCTGAGAAGGATCTGTAGCGTAACCATCGAAAATCACCATCACATTGGTGCCATAGTGACGCTGAACGTACTTGACGTTATCATGGCTAATCCCTTCAAAGGTGGAGCTTCTGTTCCATACAACCTTGTGCAGAAGGTACCCACCGTCAATAACGACCAGCTATGTCTTGCAGCAGCTATGACAGCGTGCGATAAGGCCACACATTTTTTGTTCCATTTCTCCATAGATCCTTTCTTGTTCTTCGTTATAACGGTTGTCAAGAGAGTGAGCAAAGTTTGTGGAATTACAGTTTCAACATCATTCAAAAAATTGTCAGTGGGCGGGTATTCAGTGGTATTGTACACCTGAGATCGGATGTCTTCTAAAATGATATCTGCTGCTGCTTTCACTACTCTCAGTCTCTCTTCTTCGCGATTACTGGATTTCATTGTATTGTACCAGTTGTCAGTAAGTATTTTATACCCTGTATTTTTGAAACAGATGGTCGTTTTGTTAGAAGAGTCGACAATAAGGATATCTTCTCCAAACTTCTGCAGTAGGCGGGATTTAACTGTTCTTGAATCGATTTGATATTCACCCTTGATTCGACTCTTTAATTCATCGAGTGAAAATTGACATTCTTCAGTATTCTCAAGGAATGAATAAATATCTTCCATCGCTGTCTCCACTGTGGGAGACGGCCGATAGCCTTTCTTGAACTCTGAAGGCATGTGAAATAACTTCCTCTGACAACAATGATGGTATTGTGCCCCAGCTGCAACGAGGTCCAAGTCAGGAGAAATCCGTTCAACAATGTTCAGTCCCCATTCGTCCCCACGTTTCTGTGCAGCATTCAAAAACGTGTCCCTTACAGAGTGCATCTCAACCATATGGACAGTGTTTCGTTTTGCAAGAGGAGTCTTCTTTTCTTTTTCCAAGAAATCAGCAGTTATTTCTTCCCCACAAAGGCAGCAATGACCTTTGAAGTGAAAACATTTCACAGCTGACCTGAGCGCAGGCCTTCCAGTGCTCGTTGGTGGCTGATGGACCGAGTCATCTATCCCGCTACTTACACGGCGTATATGGGCGGCTATCATAGCCTCGTTGCAATATTTTTTTTGGCATGTGCTATGATTTGTTATTTTATCTTTCCCCGCTAAGATATGTAGATGGTCTCTTCTTGCCCTCTTTTCAGCTGCTTTATGCAAAGTCTCAATTCCTTTATGTTTTACTGTACGGGTCGGGGCTCCTTCCAAATCTTCATTGCAGATGAAGCATATATTTTCTGACATCTCAGCTTGTGAGGCCATTGTTAATGTCAACAAACAATATTACAGTAACTCGTCCAAGTACCAGTCATTCACCTGCAAAAAATAGAATATATTAGTTTTTTTCTTATTATTATTAAAATATGGAGTCACAATAGCAAAAAAAATCAAACAAACAATATGCCGTTGTTTTCATTTTAATGTTTACTGCCCCCTCCGTAAGGTTGGTTAAAACAAGTATACATCCATTTTGTAGGTAATTAAATTCCCTACAATTTTTATTCTTATACTTGTTTTTCTCAAATAGGTCAAAATTGAAGTACAGCGTTCTAAAGTTAGAAGTTTGAAAAAATTTCTGTAAAATGCGTATTTTTAATCTTTTTTAAAATATCATATCTCGTGAACTATCTGCCCTATAAACAAAATTTAACACGTATATTATAGGGAATTTCATTTTCTACAACATTGAATAGAACTGTCTTGTAGCTAAAATGCACCGAAACAAAGATATAAGTGAAAATCTTAAAATAAGTGCCGATTTTTTTCGGTTTTTTCAAAATGGCGGCGGGCGCGGAGGGGGGGAATTGTGCATTTTTCATTTTAAACACTTAACAACCATCCTAGACAACATATAAAAAATTTAGAACTACCGGACCTTTTGTAAGGTAACCCCCCTTATTTGGTCTCTATTGCCTGTACTAACTGAGATTGAAGGTATATACCTAACCTTTCTACGTATATATATATAGATACAACAACGAAAACTAAATCAATGCACTGTTCTTTTTTTAGGTAGGTACCTACCTATCTACCTACCCACCATAAACTTCTCGGTCATGACTCAAAAATTCTTTTCTTATATTTATGCATGGTTACATTCATCAAGATTAACGAGGAACTTCCCCTCTGACTTCTTATGGCGTGATCACAAGGGGTGTGTTCATATCAGAAAAAGTAATTCGTCCCTTTTTTGCCATATTTAAGAATAAAATAAGGACTCCGTTCTTAAGAAAGCAAACACGATACCTATTAAGTAAAAAATTTAAATTGGGAACCGCGTGCGTGTGCGCGAAAATTTTTCAATCGTCACCACCCCTAGAAAGAAATTGATTTTAAACCTGGAAAAGAAAAGAAAACTTGAGAGACATGAGAAAAAATTACAAGAGGGTAGGTATATATTATAAAACTACCAACGAATACACCCTTTTGGCACTGGCCAGGCACTTAAAGTTAAAGTCTTTTCCTCGTGATTCCAAGGAAAGTTAATGTTTTCTTTATACTTTTCCCTGCGTATCATCGCTATCCATTTAATCCCTCTTTTCCCCAACTGCATATTGTTGGTAAGGACTAAGAACTAACAAATATCAGTTCACATTTTGTACTCTTTGCCAGAAAAAGTATTTCATTTTCAATGTGTTGTTGCCAGCCTCTATCGTGGTGGGTGAAGGGTGAGGTTTGTGAAACCTAAGTAAGGTATATCCGAGTGTAATAGGTTACGAGGATACGAGTTCATGAATGCGCGCACAAGCGCTGCAATACCAACAACAAAAGGAACCAAGTAAAGGAAATCCATTTTACCACGCTCATGGAACATTTTTTGCTCTTAATAGAAAAAAGAAAGAGTAAAGAAAATGCTCAAAGAATTGCAGAAGACCCACATGACCCATGCATTGAAGATGAAGAGAGAAAAAATACGCAAACCAACCAAAGAGCCGCAAACGTCTAACTTACGCCAATCAAATGTCTACAAGACTTCGCATAAAACTACCTCCTCGAAAAGAATATACATTTTTCTATCACCCACACATACACCATGTCCCCTTTATTTGACCTTTTTCATTCGTCTTATGATTCTTTGCTTGTCATAGCCCAAGAAATCCTACTTTAAAATGGATATCAAGGTTTCAGCTATTCCTTTTATTGATTTTTGAAAATATAGCATGGTAAGCATAAATTATGGCGGTGGAATGAGTAACATAAAAATTCCCAATTTTATGTTTTTAGAGTTTATGCGTGTGCGTGCTTAGATTTCTTTTCTTTAGTATTTAAATTGACGTTACGATTTAGGCATTTCCTCAATTCAATTTAAAGAAATGGGTTTGCTGTAAAAACGATCACAGGTTTGTACGAAGAATCGTTCGTTTTTATAACTAAAACTAATTAAATAAAAATAGGTACCTACCTATTCATTTGAATTTAAAATATAGCAATAGTATACGGTCCAAATAAGCAGAGCAGTAATTTAATCTCCTATTCCGGAACTGGAAACGTGAGAAAGTTCTTAGGTTCTAACGAACATGTTCAGAAATATATAGGTATTATACCTATTGGCGCATGGCGCTAATGCTGTAGCGAAACGTTTAGTTCTGTTAAAATACGCAACCATTACTGGTTCCAGTACAAGGTACAACCAGTGGCACTGAGCAAGATTTAAAGGGGGCCTCCGAACCGCAATTCAAAGTTATACATAAAGAAAAGTAATAGTTAAATCTGACTATTCCCACATTTCTATCGGCGAACTTTCATATCTAGGCCAACGTTTTCACGAAGATTCCCCATCAAAATATAGATATCTATGTTAAAGGAACTCTTGTCTTTTAAGCTTAGGAAAACTCTCTAGAGTCTAGAGCATCTGCGGTAACTACTACATGTACAATTCAAAATATTAAATAATAAATTTGTGAACAGTTAGATATTGTAGGTTGAGATCTTTGAAATGATTGAAAACACAAAAAAGAGTGACCAAACTCTAAAGGCAAAACGAACCTCAGACATAAGAGCACATTCTTCTGTCTACATAAGAGTCCTTTGCTAATTTCAATTGGATACAGTGAAAGCTCCCTTAGGCGGACAGCGAAGTTCGCAGCACTTATGTGCTTATGTCCGGCTAAGGGAGCTGCCCGTCCATGGGAAAATTAAAACAAAGACGTCTTTTAAATGGTTTAATGAGGAAGTGTTATCTTCATTAACAAAAGAAAACAAAAATTTAATTATTTTTATGGCATTTCAACATTTAGTTAAAAAAAGTAAGAAATGCAAAAATTCATTATATAATATTTGTATGAAACCTACTACCTACCTATGTAGGTGTTGACTAAAGTTATAACAAATATAGGGTAATCGCGGGAGAGATACCGCATTCAACCAAACTCACACATCTAGCCGTCCACATAAAAAATTTTAATTTCCATTTTGTTCCTTAGGTAGGTATTTAACTAAAAACGTAAAACAAAACATTGGAAACATCCGACATTCAACGGGATTTTTTTGTATTTTGTTTTGATAAGCGCACTTTCCTTTCAAAGGAAATTTTTTAGTTTCTTACATCTAATCGAAATAGGTATAGGTAGTGTTTTGTCCAGGGCAAGTAGGTATTTTACGCTGTTAATAGGTGTTAAGGAATATTCGTGTGTGTTTTTTTTTTGTTTCCAATTTTTCTTTTTTTGTAATGTGCATCTCTCCTTCATTTTGGGAGAGATATCGCACTTTTGTTTTGCTAAATTGGCCTTTGTATTTTTTTTTAAAGAGAGTCAATCCAAATGCCACCGAATGACCGAATACACTCCTCCTTCTGTTTCGTCTTCTCACAATAAGGATGTGCACTACGTGTTTGGCACCACTCACACTAGGGCGTCGACTATATTAGCAACGGCAATAATCTATACTTTTATTATCAAGGCTCTCCAGTTGCGTGTGACTCGGGCTCACAAATAAACTTTGTAAATGAGTATTTGTACAGCGAATTGGTTCAGTTCGTACGAAAACAAACCGAGTTTTACCCGTGCATATTCCTTCGGAAAGTGAAAATTTAAGCGAAATACACTTTGCTGATAGCTTCCGTCCCCTTGAATGTGGTCAGTACGCTCTTGGAACCTCATATACAACACGGCTTTATGACGTTTCTGCAGTTTAGAGAGGAAACTCAAGAAGCATAGCGAATACGTTCAGCTGAATCATATGGAACTCACCAGTTTTGTTGACCATTCCATACCTCATTTCTATCTGCCTCACCACTGCATTCTTAAGCCAGGAAGCAGTACAACAAAGCTTAGAGTGGTGTTTGGCGGTTCTTTCAAGTTTCTTTCTTATGGTTAGACCTGCTGTTCAGCCTGATTTGTTTTCAATTGCACTTCGGTTTCGAATGCACCGCTATGTTTTTACAAGCAACATTATTAAAATGTATCGGCAGATTAGCGGAGTTAACACTGTACAATTAGTTGGACAGACTTCGTTTGATGGATGTTGGATGGTCGGATGTAGTTTGCGTTCAGACTTATCAGATTTGTCGTCCAACATTGTGTCATATGTTCCTCCGCTCCATTCAACTTCAAAGTTTCAAAATTATTTAAAAACCATCTAATAAGTTGGGCAAGCGGTCGTCTGAGAGTTCACATTATCCAACATTGGTCGTTCAAACCAAAGTCTGTCCAACTAATTGTACAGTGTGAACTCCGCTATTGTCGTAAATCCATAAGAGACCGTAATTTTCAATGGATCCTATGGAGAAACTCTGAGGTTGAACCAGTCAAAACTTATCGTTTATATACAATAACATATGGGACCTCATATGCGCTCAGATGACTCAGCAATGACGAGCAAAAAGATTTTCCTCATGGCGCCAAAATAATCAAATCGGACTTCTATGTAGATAATGTACACTCAAAAAAATATCCTGGTTCTATTTATTAGATTTCCTGTAAGAATCTATCGGAAAAACTGATAACGAGATTCTCCCAGGTCGTCTGATAGAATATATCGGTCTCTCCTGGTAGCCCGTACCAGGAAAAATATTTCCCCTTCCGACAGAATATTATCAGAGTTCCTGATAACATGTACCAGTTGCCTGATACAATCTAACAGGAAAAGATAATCATTTTCCTGATACTTGCTAACAGGATACTGGTAGTATTTACCAGGAATATTATTTTTTTCCTGATAGAATGTACCTGTATTCTGGTACAATTTACCAGGACTCCGGGTAATTTTCCTGGTACCTGCTACCAGTATACTGGTAGTATTTAGTAGGAATATTATTTTTTTCCTGGTAAAATTTACCTGTGTTCTGGTAAAATTTACCAATATATCGGGTAGTTTTCCTGGTACCTGCTACCAGTATACTGGTAGTATTTAGTAGGAATATTATTTTTTTACTGGTAAAATTTACCTGTGTTCTGGTAAAATTTACCAATATATCGGGTAGTTTTCCTGGTACCTGCTACCAGTATACTGGTAGTATTTAGTAGGAATATTATTTTTTTCCTGGTAAAATTTACCTGTGTTCTGGTAAAATTTACCAATATATCGGGTAGTTTTCCTGGTACCTGCTACCAGTATACTGGTAGTATTTAGTAGGAATATTATTTTTTTCCTGGTAAAATTTACCTGTGTTCTGGTAAGATTTACCAATATATCGGGTAGTTTTCCTGGTACCTGCTACCAGTATACTGGTAGTATTTAGTAGGAATATTATTTTTTTCCTGGTAAAATTTACCTGTGTTCTGGTAAAATTTACCAATATATCGGGTAGTTTTCCTGGTACCTGCTACCAGTATACTGGTAGTATTTAGTAGGAATATTATTCTTTTGGCTTTCCTGGTAATATGTACCAGGAGAATGGTAGTATTTACTAGGAATATTATTTTTTTCCTGGTAAAATTTACCTGTGTTCTGGTAAAATTTACCAATATATCGGGTAGTTTTCCTGGTACCTGCTACCAGTATACTGGTAGTATTTAGTAGGAATATTATTCTTTTGGCTTTCCTGGTAATATGTACCAGGAGAATGGTAGTATTTACTAGGAATATTATTTTTTTCCTGGTAAAATTTACCTGTGTTCTGGTAAAATTTACCAATATATCGGGTAGTTTTCCTGGTACCTGCTACCAGTATACTGGTAGTATTTAGTAGGAATATTATTTTTTTCCTGGTAAAATTTACCTGTGTTCTGGTAAAATTTACCAATATATCGGGTAGTTTTCCTGGTACCTGCTACCAGTATACTGGTAGTATTTAGTAGGAATATTATTTTTTTCCTGGTAAAATTTACCTGAATGAATGAATGTTATTTATTTTTACTTACCATTTGCTGGAAACTCAGGAAATATCTGAAACAAAAAACCACAAAGGACCATACAAACTTGATAACAAGACACCCCAGAAATTGATCTTATAATAAATAAAATATTATTAATTTCTTTAAAAATATGGGTTTTTTTTATTGGAAATGCTTGAAGGTACAAATTTACAATCAGTATTGCTTCTTTCGCTTTCAGCTAATTTCAATGATTTTTATACATTATTTATTTTTGTAAAAATAACTATCAACGAATTCTTATCAAAATACAATTGGTTATTGCTTTCGCTTTCAGCTAATTTTAATAATTTTAAAAGAGTTCGTGCCTTGGAATTTGTTGCTGATTTGTCGATTTTGTAAAAATAATTATCAACAAATTCCCAAAATTGTTGACATGATTTTGGATACGCTATATTTAGCGACGCTATATTTAGCGTAAGAAATATTTTGATGCAAATGTCGAGTGCCCGGTTGAAGGTAGATACCCTATAGTGCGCGTTGTCGAAATCTACATGTATTTCTTCTATTTCTTCCAATGAACCGATTAACGTAATTACGGGTGGTTGCGAATGTGAATGTTTTGCAGCCAGTGCATTTTGATGTTCTTTATAGTCTTGCTGCTGTGCGAACAACCTAATTGATGCATCTTGGCTGTCAAAAACGTTGAAGCGTTTGTTTCCTTCACGTCCACTTGGCTGTGTGTGAATACCATTGCAGCTCTGGCGTCTAATAATAAAAAGAAATTTCTTTTTAATATAAGGCAAACGAAAAAGTATGAAAACTATTAATAAAAAGCAATTTTATATACGAGTATGTTAATATTAAATGTTTATATTATGTAATATGCATTAAAATTATAATTACAAACTTTTTGAAACAATGTTCGAGTTGGGATCAGACAAACACTTCAAGTTGAATTCATGTAGTTTTAATCGGACTTCTGTATTTAATATTTTTTTCGGAAAAATGAATTGCAGCATTAAATTAATGAAGTCGGTAATTTTTGGGCCCGCCAAGACAATGTCCTTATTCCCGAACATTTTACTGAAATCTGATTCGATCTACACAAAAAGAAATAAATATTTGAAAGCTAGGTATCTCTTTTTTTTATAATTTTTTCGTTAATTATAGTGTTTAAATACAAAAATGTGGTACACGCATGTTTCAATTGTAAATAATCACCCCTGTTCTGATTTTTGTTTACGAAAACAATACTTTCGTTTTTAAAACTGAGCTGTTATAAATGTCTCGTTTTGAAATCGTAAATTTAAGAATTTAAGTAATTTCAAAGAAATATTTGTCAAAAATTTAAGGCAAATTCGTACGAATTTAGGAACACAGTTTTTTTAGCTTTGCGAAAATCAATTTCGAAAACGAATTGAATTCGTAACGAAAATCAGAACAGGGGTGAATATCGTTGAAGTAAAAAAAAGAGAAAAGAAACAACAAGCAACAACGTTGAATTCAAAAAGTATTTTTTTCGTACGAATTCATATCCGTTGGGAAAGTTGATAAAATGCCATTTCTCGTAGAATTCATTCCATGATATTTTTTTTTGAATTCGCCTTTTTTAGATCTGATTGTCGAACATTGAATGTACTCTGCCATCCTTTTACTACAATCAGTATTGCAACTTTCGCTTTCAGCTAATTTTAATGATTTTTATACATTATTTATTTTTGTAAAAATTACTATCAACGAATTCTTATCAAAAAACTTACCATTTACAATTGATTGTTGCTTTCGCTTTCAGCCAATTTTAATAATTTTAAAAGAGTTCGTGCCTTGGAATTTGTTGCTGATTTGTCGATTTTGTAAAAATAATTTTCAACAAATTCCCAAAATTGTTGACATGATTTTGGATACGCTATATTTAGCGTAAGAAATATTTTGATGCAAATGTCGAGTGCCCGGTTGAAGGTAGATACCCTATAGTGCGCGTTGTCGAAATCTACATGTATTTCTTCTATTTCTTCCAATGAACCGATTAACGTAATTACGGGTGGTTGCGAATGTGAATGTTTTGCAGCCAGTGCATTTTGATGTTCTTTATAGTCTTGCTGCTGTGCGAACAACCTAATTGATGCATCTTGGCTGTCAAAAACGTTGAAGCGTTTGTTTCCTTCACGTCCACTTGGCTGTGTGTGAATACCATTGCAGCTCTGGCGTCTAATAATAAAAAGAAATTTCTTTTTAATATAAGGCAAACGAAAAAGTATGAAAACTATTAATAAAAAGCAATTTTATATACGAGTATGTTAATATTAAATGTTTATATTATGTAATATGCATTAAAATTATAATTACAAACTTTTTGAAACAATGTTCGAGTTGGGATCAGACAAACACTTCAAGTTGAATTCATGTAGTTTTAATCGGACTTCTGTATTTAATATTTTTTTCGGAAAAATGAATTGCAGCATTAAATTAATGAAGTCGGTAATTTTTGGGCCCGCCAAGACAATGTCCTTATTCCCGAACATTTTACTGAAATCTGATTCGATCTACACAAAAAGAAATAAATATTTGAAAGCTAGGTATCTCTTTTTTTTATAATTTTTTCGTTAATTATAGTGTTTAAATACAAAAATGTGGTACACGCATGTTTCAATTGTAAATAATCACCCCTGTTCTGATTTTTGTTTACGAAAACAATACTTTCGTTTTTAAAACTGAGCTGTTATAAATGTCTCGTTTTGAAATCGTAAATTTAAGAATTTAAGTAATTTCAAAGAAATATTTGTCAAAAATTTAAGGCAAATTCGTACGAATTTAGGAACACAGTTTTTTTAGCTTTGCGAAAATCAATTTCGAAAACGAATTGAATTCGTAACGAAAATCAGAACAGGGGTGAATATCGTTGAAGTAAAAAAAAGAGAAAAGAAACAACAAGCAACAACGTTGAATTCAAAAAGTATTTTTTTCGTACGAATTCATATCCGTTGGGAAAGTTGATAAAATGCCATTTCTCGTAAAATTCATTCCATGATATTTTTTTTTGAATTCGCCTTTTTTAGATCTGATTGTCGAACATTGAATGTACTCTGCCATCCTTTTACTACAATCAGTATTGCAACTTTCGCTTTCAGCTAATTTTAATGATTTTTATACATTATTTATTTTTGTAAAAATTACTATCAACGAATTCTTATCAAAAAACTTACCATTTACAATTGATTGTTGCTTTCTTTAATAATTTTAAAAGAGTTCGTGCCTTGGAATTTGTTGCTGATTTGTCGATTTTGTAAAAATAATTTTCAACAAATTCCCAAAATTGTTGACATGATTTTGGATACGCTATATTTAGCGTAAGAAATATTTTGATGCAAATGTCGAGTGCCCGGTTGAAGGTAGATACCCTATAGTGCGCGTTGTCGAAATCTACATGTATTTCTTCTATTTCTTCCAATGAACCGATTAACGTAATTACGGGTGGTTGCGAATGTGAATGTTTTGCAGCCAGTGCATTTTGATGTTCTTTATAGTCTTGCTGCTGTGCGAACAACCTAATTGATGCATCTTGGCTGTCAAAAACGGTGAAGCGTTTGTTACCTTCACGTCCACTTGGCTGCAGAAGATAGTGCAAGTGTGTGAATACCATTGCAGCTCTGGCGTCTAATAATAAAAAGAAATTTCTTTTTAATATAAGGCAAACGAAAAAGTATGAAAACTGTTAATAATCTCTGACTCCTTGTGTACCAGCTACTGAGTCACTGTGTGCACCCAAAGTACACCACTTGGTAAGCTTTAAAATTGTTTTTACTCACTGCTTAAAGTAATAAATTTAGTTGCCGACTTAGAAGTGGCTACACACTTAAATTATTAAAATTATTAAAAAGTCAACAGCTGCTTTTGACAGTTTTCACCAAACTTGTACTTGCTCAAAAGGAGGTGCAGGAAATGCTGTGCTAAACTGTTCTAGAACAGCTCATTGAACACAAAAAAGATCAGAAAAGAACAGAAAATTTCTCATTGAACACCAAAAGTCTGATCTTTTCTGTCTGAAACTGTTCTAGAACAGGTCGTTGAACACTCTTATTTTGTTATAAATGAATAACACAGGTCTACAAAGAAAAAGCTGTCTGGATGCTTTCAACTGATTTCTATGTATTTAGGTGTTCTGAAAACTAAAAAAAATACGGAAAAACTTCTAGAACGTCAGGTTTGCTAAGCCCAAAATTTTCTTAAAAAATTGTTTTTTTGAGCTAATTTGAAGTCATAAATAAATAAGTACATTTGTATTGTGTAATTACTATTACTTTTTGTGTCTATGGGATAGTAGAGACTGGACCAAAAAGTATTCGCGTTCGTGGGAGCTTAAGGTTGGCGAAA
Source organism: Melanostoma scalare (assembly GCA_949752695.1). Lineage (NCBI taxonomy): Eukaryota > Metazoa > Arthropoda > Insecta > Diptera > Syrphidae > Melanostoma > Melanostoma scalare. The sequence continues at coordinate 1,998,522 of OX456987.1, forward strand.
AGAACGCTCTGCATATAGCTTTGGTGTCTCGTTATAAATTTTTTTTTACTGCCGCTTCATATAAAGCTGGAACTGATGAAGCAAGTTGTAAAGTCACTTCTAAGAGATGGAAATTGCTTCAAATATGATATTAAAGTTTCCAGGCCTCTCGGAGGCAAAGTTGATAGAAAGTGTTTTGAATGCACCATATATAAGACGGATACCTATATTGTCAGAAAACGTGACATTCTACGTGCAAATGAAAGTCATTTTCAGATTCAGCACACCCAAAAACATAAATGTGTCACAAAAAAACCAAAACAGCTCTCAACTCAAATTTTTTTGTAGACCTGTGTAATTTACTTTTGTTGTTTTTTTTAATATTAAAAAAATATGTTGCAATAAACATAAAGCCTTGATGCGGTTGCGATAAGTCAAATCCCTATGTATTAAGTCAAACGTCCATAATCGTCTTTTTGAGTGGACGATATACTAAATAATAAAGTGAAGTTTAATAACTATTTCTACACACACTGGTGCTTTATAAAATCTTTTATAAAATTGATAATACTAAGTAGTCTAGCAAGACCAATTCAAAGTCGGCAAATTAGAAAATAAAGAAAGATATATATATATGTATGAATACATAGATTTTAAGAACCCAATGTGTTAAAAAGAAAATCTCAATAAAGTTTACTTACTTACTTAAGTCAAACGTCCATAAGATTACATAGGGATTTGACTTATCGCAACCGCATCGCAAGAACTCACCGCATTGGTTTGGGCAAGGCTTAAAAATATATATTATAAAACGAAAAAACAATCTTACTTTTCTTAAAATCGGTTTTTAGATCTCTGACTCCTTGTGTACCAGCTACTGGTTCACTGTGTGAACCCAAAGTACACCACTTGGTAGGCTTTAAAATTGTTTTTACTCACTGCTTAAAAAAATAAATTTAGTTGCCGACTTAGAAGTGGCTACACACTTAAATTATTGTTTTTACTTTTAAACTTCACTTGCAAATTTTTAATTAATTTTATTTTCACTTGTTGATTCCACGCGTCCACTCAACACGACCATCGTTCAACTTCTGAGATATGTGAACTATGTATAATGTATGAGAAGCAGAAGCAAAAATTCCCCTGGTAATATGTACCAGGAGAATGGTGTATATTACCAGAAATTAAAAAAAGCGCCAAGAGAGGCAGAGAGAGATACATAAGATACGTACGCGAATATCAGAAAAACGAGTTCAGGGCTGTTATAAGGAATAGAGTAATTTTAATTTTTTAGTTGAGCTGGGATACTTATTGCAATAAATGATTTGATGAAAATTTCTATACCTGTTTTTATGAAGTGTTAAAAAATTTAAGCACATTCAGATTCAATTCATATTGATAAATAAATAAAGCTACTGACTTGTTTGAAATCTCATTAAAATTTACATTTAGTCTTGAGAATTGATAATTATACTTTTTTCAATATTTTCATTTTTCATTCAATACTAAACTCTTAAAGACAAAATGTAAATTGGGTTTATATTTGTTTTGAATTTGATTCTTACTTTGTAATTGTGATAACTGATAACATACATATTTGCATTTTTGGTTCAATACCAATTTTAATTATTGATGTTTATATGTATTATAAAGCAGAATTCAAAATTCAAAACAACTATAAACCCAATTAACATTTTATCTTTGAGAGTTTAGTATTGAATGCAAAATGAAAATGACCACAAATCCAAGATACTTGCAAACATTAATAAAATGTTTCTGAATTGAAATACCAATTCCATTAGGTACGATTTTTCATTCATGTGGTCTTCCAAATTGAAAATCATACATAACACCCCTGCTCTATATGCATAATATAACACGCGGTGGCTTGCTGTTGCCGAGTAAATCATTAAAGCAGAAGAGACGACGTTTTTTTTGTGTTTTGGCTTTCCTGGTAATATGTACCAGGAGAATGGTGTATACTACCAGAAATTAAAAAAAGCGCCAAGAGATGCAACTTTTTTTTTGTGAAGTTGATGGTGTCTTTTTGCTTTCCTGGTAATATGTACCAGGAGAATGGTGTATATTACCAGAAATTAAAAAAAGCGCCAAGAGAGGCAGAGAGAGATACATAAGATACGTACGCGAATATCGGAAAGACGAGTTCAGGGCTGTTATAAGGAATAGAGTAATTTTAATTTTTTAGTTGAGCTGGGATACTTATTGCAATAAATGATTTGATGAAAATTTTTATACCTGTTTTTATGAAGTGTTAAACAATTTAAGCACATTCAGATTCAATTCATATTGATAAATAAATAAAGCTACTGACTTGTTTGAAATCTCATTAAAATTTACATTTAGTCTTGAGAATTGATAATTATACTTTTTTCAATATTTTCATTTTTCATTCAATACTAAACTCTTAAAGACAAAATGTAAATTGGGTTTATATTTGTTTTGAATTTGATTCTTACTTTGTAATTGTGATAACTGATAACATACATATTTGCATTTTTGGTTCAATACCAATTTTAATTATTGATGTTTATATGTATTATAAAGCAGAATTCAAAATTCAAAACAACTATAAACCCAATTAACATTTTATCTTTGAGAGTTTAGTATTGAATGCAAAATGAAAATGACCACAAATCCAAGATAGATACTTGCAAACATTAATAAAATGTTTCTGAATTGAAATACCAATTCCATTAGGTACGATTTTTCATTCATGTGGTCTTCCAAATTGAAAATCATACATAACACCCCTGCTCTATATGCATAATATAACACGCGGTGGCTTGCTGTTGCCGAGTAAATCATTAAAGCAGAAGAGACGACGTTTTTTTTGTGTTTTGGCTTTCCTGGTAATATGTACCAGGAGAATGGTGTATACTACCAGAAATTAAAAAAAGCGCCAAGAGATGCAACTTTTTTTTTGTGAAGTTGATGGTGTCTTTTTGCTTTCCTGGTAATATGTACCAGGAGAATGGTGTATATTACCAGAAATTAAAAAAAGCGCCAAGAGAGGCAGAGAGAGATACATAAGATACGTACGCGAATATCGGAAAGACGAGTTCAGGGCTGTTATAAGGAATAGAGTAATTTTAATTTTTTAGTTGAGCTGGGATACTTATTGCAATAAATGATTTGATGAAAATTTTTATACCTGTTTTTATGAAGTGTTAAACAATTTAAGCACATTCAGATTCAATTCATATTGATAAATAAATAAAGCTACTGACTTGTTTGAAATCTCATTAAAATTTACATTTAGTCTTGAGAATTGATAATTATACTTTTTTCAATATTTTCATTTTTCATTCAATACTAAACTCTTAAAGACAAAATGTAAATTGGGTTTATATTTGTTTTGAATTTGATTCTTACTTTGTAATTGTGATAACTGATAACATACATATTTGCATTTTTGGTTCAATACCAATTTTAATTATTGATGTTTATATGTATTATAAAGCAGAATTCAAAATTCAAAACAACTATAAACCCAATTAACATTTTATCTTTGAGAGTTTAGTATTGAATGCAAAATGAAAATGACCACAAATCCAAAATACTTGCAAACATTAATAAAATGTTTCTGAATTGAAATACCAATTCCATTAGGTACGATTTTTCATTCATGTGGTCTTCCAAATTGAAAATCATACATAACACCCCTGCTTTATGCATAATATAACACGCGGTGGCTTGCTGTTGCCGAGTAAATCATTAAAGCAGAAGAGACCACGTTTTTTTTTGTGTTTTGGCTTTCCTGGTAATATGTACCAGGAGAATGGTGTATACTACCAGAAATTAAAAAAAGCGCCAAGAGATGCAACTTTTTTTTTGTGAAGTTGATGGTGTCTTTTGGCTTTCCTGGTAATATGTACCAGGAGAATGGTGTATACTACCAGAAATTAAAAAAAGCGCCAAGAGATGCAACTTTTTTTTTGTGAAGTTGATGGTGTCTTTTGGCTTTCCTGGTAATATGTACCAGGAGAATGGTAGTATTTACTAGGAATATTATTTTTTTCCTGGTAAAATTTACCTGTGTTCTGGTAAAATTTACCAATATATCGGGTAGTTTTCCTGGTACCTGCTACCAGTATACTGGTAGTATTTAGTAGGAATATTATTTTTTTCCTGGTAAAATTTACCTGTGTTCTGGTAAGATTTACCAATATATCGGGTAGTTTTCCTGGTACCTGCTACCAGTATACTGGTAGTATTTAGTAGGAATATTATTTTTTTCCTGGTAAAATTTACCTGTGTTCTGGTAAAATTTACCAATATATCGGGTAGTTTTCCTGGTACCTGCTACCAGTATACTGGTAGTATTTAGTAAGAATATTATTCTTTTGGCTTTCCTGGTAATATGTACCAGGAGAATGGTAGTATTTACTAGGAATATTATTTTTTTCCTGGTAAAATTTACCTGTGTTCTGGTAAAATTTACCAATATATCGGGTAGTTTTCCTGGTACCTGCTACCAGTATACTGGTAGTATTTAGTAGGAATATTATTTTTTTCCTGGTAAAATTTACCTGTGTTCTGGTAAAATTTACCAATATATCGGGTAGTTTTCCTGGTACCTTCTACCAGTATACTGGTAGTATTTAGTAGGAATATTTTTTTTTTCCTGGTAAAATTTACCTGTGTTCTGGTAAGATTTACCAATATATCGGGTAATTTTCCTGGTACCTGCTACCAGTATACTGGTAGTATTTAGTAGGAATATTATTTTTTTCCTGGTAAAATTTACCTGTGTTCTGGTAAAATTTACCAATATATCGGGTAGTTTTCCTGGTACCTGCTACCAGTATACTGGTAGTATTTAGTAGGAATATTATTCTTTTGGCTTTCCTGGTAATATGTACCAGGAGAATGGTAGTATTTACTAGGAATATTATTTTTTTCCTGGTAAAATTTACCTGTGTTCTGGTAAAATTTACCAATATATCGGGTAGTTTTCCTGGTACCTGCTACCAGTATACTGGTAGTATTTAGTAGGAATATTATTCTTTTGGCTTTCCTGGTAATATGTACCATGAGAATGGTAGTATTTACTAGGAATATTATTTTTTTCCTGGTAAAATTTACCTGTGTTCTGGTAAAATTTACCAATATATCGGGTAGTTTTCCTGGTACCTTCTACCAGTATACTGGTAGTATTTAGTAGGAATATTATTTTTTTCCTGGCAAAATTTACCTGTGTTCTGGTAAGATTTACCAATATATCGGGTAGTTTTCCTGGTACCTGCTACCAGTATACTGGTAGTATTTAGTAAGAATATTATTCTTTTGGCTTTCCTGGTAATATGTACCAGGAGAATGGTAGTATTTACTAGGAATATTATTTTTTTCCTGGTAAAATTTACCTGTGTTCTGGTAAAATTTACCAATATATCGGGTAGTTTTCCTGGTACCTGCTACCAGTATACTGGTAGTATTTAGTAGGAATATTATTTTTTTCCTGGTAAAATTTACCTGTGTTCTGGTAAAATTTACCAATATATCGGGTAGTTTTCCTGGTACCTTCTACCAGTATACTGGTAGTATTTAGTAGGAATATTTTTTTTTTCCTGGTAAAATTTACCTGTGTTCTGGTAAGATTTACCAATATATCGGGTAATTTTCCTGGTACCTGCTACCAGTATACTGGTAGTATTTAGTAGGAATATTATTTTTTTCCTGGTAAAATTTACCTGTGTTCTGGTAAAATTTACCAATATATCGGGTAGTTTTCCTGGTACCTGCTACCAGTATACCTTAGTATTTAGTAGGAATATTATTCTTTTGGCTTTCCTGGTAATATGTACCAGGAGAATGGTAGTATTTACTAGAAATATTATTTTTTTCCTGGTAAAATTTACCTGTGTTCTGGTAAAATTTACCAATATATCGGGTAGTTTTCCTGGTACCTGCTACCAGTATACTGGTAGTATTTAGTAGGAATATTATTTTTTTCCTGGTAAAATTTACCTGTGTTCTGGTAAAATTTACCAATATATCAGGTAGTTTTCCTGGTACCTGCTACCAGTATACTGGTAGTATTTAGTAGGAATATTATTCTTTTGGCTTTCCTGGTAATATGTACCAGGAGAATGGTAGTATTTAGTAGGAATATTATTTTTTTCCTGGTAAAATTTACCTGTGTTCTGGTAAAATTTACCAATATATCGGGTAGTTTTCCTGGTACCTGCTACCAGTATACTGGTAGTATTTAGTAGGAATATTATTTTTTTTTTTGAACTATTGTATAAAACCTGTGAGTTTGTGTTCTTAAAAAAATAACTCAAGAATTGAATGCTTATCTATTAATTAGATTATCAGAAAAACAAAATGTTGTTTTTATTGATATAAGCAACCAGATTACAGGTTAACTTTACTTTACAAGAAAAACTTATAACATTGATCAGGAAAATGGTTCTATTTTCCAGGATTTGTGTTGTTGCATTTTATATCAGAAGCTTCTGGTAATATGTATCATAAAATCAGATAGACGAGTTTTTAGCCGGGCTCGATACCGGTTATCAGGATACAGATAAAATATACTTTACCAGTAAAACCGATAAAATATATCAGAAATGTGGTATTACCTACCATTATTTCTCCTTATTTTTCCTGGTAAAAGTTTTATTAGGAAATCTGGTAAAAAATTTACTTTCCTGGTTCTAGTACCGGTTACCAGGATCCAGATAAATAAAGGTTTACCATGAAAAAAGATAACATTTATCAGGAAAACGATAGCATTTATCAGTTTTTCTTCTGGTATATTTTATCAGTAAATCTGGTAAAAAAATGTGTCTTCCTGGTCCTGGTACCGGCTACCAAGATCCAGATAAATAAAGGTTTACCATGAAAAACGATAACATTTATCACGAAAACGATAGTATCTACCAGTTTTTTTCCTGGTGTATTTTATCAGAATACCAGAACCAGGAATATTTTTTGAGTGTACTGACAGGCTCAGACTCATTGGAAGAAGCAAAACCAATTCAAGCCGAATTAATATCAATCTTAAAAAGAGGCAACTTTGAACTAGGCAAGTGGTGTTCCAATCCAAACGCCTTACTAGAAAACAATCCTGTTGAAAAGAGAAAGTTTCATTTTCAAATGCAAAGCACTAATGGTGTAAAAACTTTCCGTATTATTTGGGACCCAACCGCAGACGCATTTCACCACACAAAAAGATCAGTTCTCTCAGACATTGCTCAGTTATTTGCTTCCCTCGGTTTAGTAGGTAAATCCAGTTAGCTCTCGTGCTCGCCAAAATTTTTATGAAGCAGTTATGGCAAGCGAAGCTCTCTTGCCCGCAGACTACTCAAGTAAATGGACTAATTTTCGTCAGGAATTCAACCTTCTGCAAGAGCTGAGACTACCAAAAAACTAAAGCGCAGGTTCATGCATTTGCCATTTGCCGACAGGTCTGAGCTTGCATATGGCACATTTGTATACTTCGGTCAATCTTGGAAAACGGTTCTATATCTATTCAAATCAGGCTTTTGGCAGCGAAGTCAAAGGTGGCTTCCTCCAAGTCTACAAGCTTACCGCGTCTAGAACTATGCGCTGCCGAGATGGCAGCCCAATTTACTCATCGTATACTACAAATTCTGGGAATTGAATTCGAAATTGTTTTTTTATATGACTGATTCATCAATTGTATCGTCTTGGCTGTCGGCAGAATCATCAACTTGGAATACCTTCGTCTCCAATCACATCGCTATCATTCAAGAAACAACAACCATCCAGCAACGGCGACACATCGAATCGTAAAAGAATCCCGCTGATATAATATCACGTGGTGCGAGGTCCTCTACTTTGATTAAATCGTGTATGTGGTTTTCTGGCACTGAATTCTTAAGAAAGGGTCAAGAAACCTGGCCGTGTTCAATCCAACATGTTTCCAATATATGTAGATGAAGACAAATTAGAAAGACGAAAGGTTAAAACTGTACTGTCAGTTTAAACCGAGTGTGATTTAATCACCGACATAAGATACAACACCTCTTACATCAGAACACTGCAAGTTATTTCATACATAAATCGCTTCAAAATTAATACCTCGGCTAGAATTATTAGAAGGAAGATTGTAGCTGAACTATCGTCTTAGCTTCAGGAGATATTTCACCAAATACTGAAATATTATGCGGTCCTATCAGTGCGGGTGAGATTAAAATTGACTTGAAAAAGACCTTATTAGTCTTCCAAGGAAAACATTTCTCCTCCGAGCTGACCCTATCACTTAAAAATTCTGAAGTGTCCAGGCGAAGCAGTTTGCGATCACTTGTACCCTTCTTGGATTCAGATTATTAAGAGTAGGGGTAGGATTAGGAACTCTAATCTCGCTTTTGATGCCAAACATCCCAACTTGTTGCCACAGGTCATGACTTCACTTATTTCATCATTAGATACTTTCACTTTAAAAACGCGCACTTGGGTTTACAAAATCTTTAAGCAGTCATTCGTCAACAATTTTGTGTAATAAATGGAAAAATTCTAACAAAAAGATTTATTTGTAAGTGCATCTAGTGCACTCGGTGCCAACCCAAATCTCTCGAACAACTGATGGGAGACCTGCCAGCATCCCGCGTATTGCCAGCAAGACCATTATCAACAGTAAGAATTGATTTTTGTGGCCCCTTTCTGGTTCACTACCGTAGGAGAGGTGTAGCACCGGCAAAGGCATACGTTTCGGTGTTCATTTGCTTTATAACTCGCGCCATCCATCTTGAGCTCTTCGAGAACCTCACTTCGGCTGCCTTCATAGCAGCTCTGAAACGTTTTGCAGGCAGAGTCTTCAGAGTATTTACAAGGACTGCAAAAGAGAAACAAATGGTACACTCTTAACAAATAGCCATCGGTTCTCTGGTCATTCTCAAAGGTAAAAATCTTCCCCCACTGAAACGGAAAATGGGTCGAATAGTCTCCTTGCATCCTGAAAAACAACGTTGTTCGTGTAGTAACCGTGAAGACTCCTAGTGCCACTTTGAAGCGAGCCATTACTCAGATTTGTTAATTACCAGTTGAATCGCCATTGCCTCAAAAATTAAATATTTTTTTTATTCATTCATTCATCAATGGATATACACAATCTTTTGATAGCAAATTTAATAACTTATAATAAAAATAACTTATTCTTACGAGTTAAACAATTCAAGAACTATTTTTTTAAAAATATCCCTATTCATCGACAGGTCGACTTCACTGCATATGGAGTTGTACAACATTAAGGAACGAGTTATTGGATCATTTAGGCCATAGTTTGTTCTATGAGTGGGAACATAGAACAAATAATTTCTAGTTCTAAGAATTCTTTCAGGAGCTTACAAATATACAAAATTAACATGAGCAATTCCTCAGATTTAATATTATTACTCAGAATATCTTTAATAAAAACAACGCATTGGGTTTTTCTGCGGCTTTCAAGAGTTTTTAAGTCTATAAGTGCGCATCTAGAAAAATAATCAGGCAATTCATCAGACCATCTCAGATTTCTTAATGCAAAACGCGTAAATCTTCTTTGAATTCTTTCTATTCTACTAATATTATTTTCATAAAAAGGTGACCACACAACACAGCAGTACTCTAATATGGGCAGCACCAAGGACATAAAAATAGCTTTAAGTGTGTAGACGTCTTTGAAAACACCAGAATTCCGTCGGAGAAAACCCAACAGCGAATTTCCTTTTGATGTAATGTAATCAATATGTGCAGAAAAAGTTAGTTTGGCATCAAAAATAACACCAAGGTCTTTGACCTCACTGACTTTTGTGAGAACTTCAACTCCAAACTTGTAGCTAAAATTTGTGGGTGAAAAAGTTCTGAAGGCACAAAAGATTTTACACTTTGAAATGTTCAGTTTAAGATGGTTATAATTACACCAATTTAAAAAGGAATTAATATCTACCTGGAATTTAAGACAGTCATGAATGGAAGTAACTTCGTGAAATAATTTAACGTCGTCCGCAAACATCAAACATTCCGAATATTTTAATATTATTTAAACCAAGTGTCATCTTCCAACTTTTCTAAACTTTATTGTCAATATTCTCACCCATTTTTTTTCAACATGTAGTAATTTCTCGCTCGTGTGGGCAGTCGCGCAAAAATAAAAACTTAAGGATATTAAAATCGCATTTTATTTAAGCCAACATAAAGGCCTTGTTATTGTTATTTCAAGAACTTTATACTTTGGATCAACCATTTTCGTAGGTTAAAATGAACCCAAAACTTGCAATTCTTGTAACTAGAACGCAAGTGTTTATTATTGAACAGAAATTTTATTCTTGCTTTAAGAATGAAAATTGTCAAAATTCCAAGAATAGAAATTGTTATCATAAGAACACATTGTTGGTGAATTTTAGCAACTAAAATCGTAATAACAAGAACCTCGTTATTAAAACGCCAACAGCGAAAATTTTTACTGCAAGAACGCATTTTTAATATTTTAAGGAATTAATTGTTGGTTCAATAGAAAAATGTGAACCCTTCAAGAATATAAATTGTTGTTAGAAAAAAAAAAAACAAAAATGTATTAAATCTTATTTTCATTAATTGTTGACTATTTATTCTTTACAACTTTTCAACAATGTATATTATTCACCTATTGTTACATTTTTGTCTTTTAAACTTGAAGTAGGCTTGATTAAAATGTTTTACATTTCTCTGTATTTCGAAAGTAGAATCCATTTCCTGAAAAATAATAGAAATACTAAGAACTATTTGCACTTAGAATTCAGAAACTTAAAATATTTATTCTAAATTAAAAACGAATCAAATTTTGATGACTAAATCAATGTAGCGATGAAACTCTATAGCGAATTCCTACATAAACATAAAACTCTTTTAAATAATCAAGGGACTCGCCAACTATAAAGATTTTCGACAGTGGCTTTAGTTTTTCGGAAACTGCTTGTGTTTCAAGCTTATCTTCTTTCTGTTCAAAGTTATTTAGGCTTACCAAATGGACAAACATATCTTTCTGTGCATCAGATATAGAAGGTTTGCAGGTTAACTTATTCTTGGCGGCAGTCGACGGCGTAATAATCGTGTGTAGCAAATTTACAAAATAAAAGTGTCTTGAACCTGGAAAAGAAAAGACAACAAAATAATAAAAATGAAAGACAAATAGACATTATACCAACCAGTACACACTTCAGGGGACGTCATTTTCTTATACATTTCGTGGAAGAGTTTCTCTTTAATTGATGACGGAAAAATGTTTGATTTCATCTCTCTTTGACCTTGGAAAGCTTTTCAACAAGTATGTTAGACTTTCCCGGTTGCATTGTTTGGAAGTCTATTCCAAAAAGCTCTTCAGCATTTGGATCTTTATAGAAAGGCCAAGCTTTCACAAAAAGTGATAGTGAATGTTTTTCTTCATTCATTCTTCTTGAAGAAGTTTCTTTCCATAAAGAATGTAAATTGTCGGGGCAGCTAAGTCTTAAAAGTTTTTTTGCTTTTAGAAAACAATCTTCTTCCATTGTGTCTTTTTTAAAAAGATTAGTTTGGCTTATGTCGGTTTTGTTTTTTAGTATTCTTTTTTTCGATAAAAGTTTTAGATTTTCTTTTTCGGTTATAACCAACATTGAAATATCTACCAAAAATTTTACCGGATGGTTGCTTTCCACTTTCCCGAGGGACGTAATAAGTGTGCTCATCCTCGTTGAAAAACAAATTGACAATTTGTTTTGCTACTCTATGCATAATTTTCGGACACATTTTTGTACATTTTTGTTGATAAAAATAGTCGACAATGCATCTGGATAATGGATTTTGATTGATGCTCGACAAGTTTGAAGTTTCTTGATACATTTTAATTACATCGTTTCCTAAAACAGTGCTTTTTAGTATTACTTCGATGTTGAAATCGATATCTGAGTTCGTTCCTTCTACGTGTGCCACAGTGTGAGATGAAGATGAGGAATCGGTAAGTGTATCCGAAGAAAGCCACTGTGATACCATATTATAATAGGTTTGTTCGTTGAAGCCCTAGGGTCGCCATGGGGTCGCCACAAAGCGTTTTTTGAGAAACCTAAATTCGCACTGAATGTCAAATTGAGTGTTTTTTGAGCCATAGGTTTGCCACAGGTTTTCCCCAAACTCGCCCTAGCTTTTTGCTGTGGCGATTTGAGGGCTTTCAAATGGTATGTGTTTTTATTTAAATGACAGGGATGTGTGGCGATTTGTGGCTTAGCGTTTTTTGAGGACTGGAAAACCCAGTTTTTTTTTGACAACTCATGGGGTTGTCAAGAAAACCTGGGTCAACCCTGGGGAAAGTTCAACGAACAGACCTATTGTCTTCACACTCTGGCAAAGAGGGCATCAAGTCATACTGTTAAATGTGGTACAAAGCGTTTGGTAATAGCTACGTACTGGACAAATTTTAGAAAACGCTGCTTTTAAATTTTGCATCAAACCAAACGTAAAATTTTTTTTTGCTTGAGCACAACGTTTTGCAAACGTGTTTAATTTTAATACGTAATTCATATTTTTGCTTACTGTGTCCAGAAATCATGGAGAGATATGAGTCTTGTGGTAAAGTTGTGCTAGACTTAACAATGGAATTGTGCGTGCGTCACTTTACATAAAATAAAAACTTTAAATAGTTTGAACTTAGATTGTTATCTGTTCTCGATTTATTTGAACAATATCGAAACTTTATTCTTTCAGCAAGGGAATCCCTTTTGTTGAAAATATTCTCGATTTCATGTGAATCAATCATTTTCAAAAGATCAAGGGATGCTATGTGGCACTCTTCCAATGCGGATATTCCATGGAAAGACATTCCCCGGCTTAAAAATAGTTTCAAAAGTTTCAGGGTCAAATTTAAAATCACTGTGTGTTCACATAGTTAGTTACATTACAGTTAGTTTTGTCGTATTTTAAGAATGAAGTTGTCGCGCCAACAATTTATTTCTTGTTCCAAGAACTAGTTGTTGACAGCTTAGCATTTTGTTGTTAAACGTCAAGAATGCGTTTTTAAATAATCGTACTTTAAAAATTCAGTTAACATTGTTTGCTTTTTTTTATTCATTACCAACAACATATGGGTTCGCAGATTCAAAATCATCTTAAGTGCTTTTCCATCATTTTTCTTTTCAATTTTTGTTTTTAGTTTTTCAACATCAATCTTGGCCTCCTTGTATGAGCCAAAAATTATTTTATCTGATACCTCTGGAATTTCTTCGTCATCTTCAGAGCTGCTGTTGATGTCGACGACGACGTTTTCAACTAGTGCTTCTCAGTGGCGTAGATAGGGGGAGGGGGGGGGGGGGATCGATAATTTCTCAACATAAACGGTCATGAACCAAACAAGTTAAAGAAACACACTCTGAAATTTAGTACCTACTTCCTACGTGAGTTAAGTCTTATTAGTACTCACAGGATTGTGCATTCTATACCTACATTCTACGGGGGCAAATACAAAGTCAACTTTATCTGAAAGAAACTATTATTTCAACAAATCACCTAATATGTTGACTTTCTTTTTTTTTTATTTCGATTTTCCAGGACAGGTACGAATAAAATCTTTTCTCTTAAAATCTCTAATATCTACAGCAGTCTACCAAACAGTACTGTATTAACAAACCAGATGATGCTCTTGCTAAGTTTATAGCGAGAAATCTTCAAAATTGTGATCTGGACATTTCTTTTTTGATCGGCTGGACAGGGTACAGAAACATTGACCAGACCGAAGAGGGCAATACGAAAGGTTCTTGTTCCTTTGTATGCTGGAGTAGATTTGTAGCTGTGATCTATTAATACTTCATTACCACTGGTGGGGTGAAGCAATAATAACAAATGAACACAACAACCTGTTGATCGTAAATGATAATCTTTATTGGCTTACAATACTAATACAAAAGAAATGCTTACGCTAACTTATTTACTAAGGTATGCTAAAGGTATGCTTATGCTGAATGTACACAAAATTTGTATTGATTGAGTTCAAAGGAATTAAGTTACAAAAAGTGAATTCGGCATTGATGCTGATTCATTGATAAATGCATGAGAATGAGAATGCATAATGGCAAGCAAGTTAGTATTAATTCAATTTACAGTATGTCAAGAAAGAAAGAAAAAGTATGATATGATTTGATTTGAAAGAAGAAGTAACATTAAGTGAAGCTGCCTAGTAATTGCGAAATTATGCACTGCCCGCGTTGAACTGCTGTGCAATACTATTGTTTTATATTAAAGGGAACTTATATATCTATATGTTAACATTATCCCGGCGTTGAGATCTTTGAGCTCAAACTGTATAGCATGTGGGGATTGAGCATTGCCATCTTCCTCTATAGTAGTTTCAAAAGTGTGGCCAGAATTACAGCTCCAAAACATGAAAGGTAACCAATCGAGTACTGATGAACATCATGATGATAGATTTTGTTTGGTAATGTTTGCTGTGTTTTTTGATACGCTATTTTCTTCTTCAGTAGTGTTAAGTCGTCTTCTCCTCGAATGATGATTTCCTCCTTCTTCTGGTTTTTAGCTTGTATTGGCTCGATTTCATACTTATCCACGAATACACTCAAGTTGAGTGTTGGCAGAAACGGGGCACTTAGTTCTGATATGTATATATTATGAGCATTAATAGTCATGGTGGGTTGTTTGATGACACAGTTAGCTGTTAGTTTCATAACTCCTACGCCTTGAAGTTTTGCCGTTAAAACATCAGATCCGAATACTGCCGAGACTATTTCTTCGTGATGAAAGGCAAACACCCAGTGATTAAGATTATGAAGCTGGATCCACATCCTGTCAGCATCGGTAGATCTTATATTGCAATATGATGAGAGCTCCCTTTTATGATTAGACATGTAAACTTCACATTGGTTTTCCAAGGCATTTGCGTTGAAAACTGGGTGTCGCTGCTTACACAGATAATCTCTCTCGCTGATATGGATGCAACACAGATATTGAGTTTGTGATAGTGAAAAGTGTTGATCCCTGAATGGCGTTACGGCTAAGAATGATGTTGGTGGTTGTATGAAGATGAAGGATTTGTTATGCTGAACTGGTAATGGTATAAGTTTATACAGCTGAAACACCTGTGTATTCAATAGAGGTAATTTGACAAGAAATACAATTGCTGAGGATGTAACACGTGCTTTTCCTCTAAGCAGTTCATACAGTTTGGGAAGATTGTGCTCGTCGTATCCAGGCAATGATAGTGAACTTGATATCGTCAACCTAATTCTCTCCAGTTGATTCAACAATTGAGTGGGAGACAGCAGTAAAGCGTTTATTCTTCCTTGATGAGTATCGGACACAGGTTCCAGAATTGGTATTTGAGTTCGTTGAAAGCTGTCCATTATTTGAGTAACAAAAATTGTAATGTAGTTCAGAATTTCGGTTCTTTGCATGGTTTTATTCAAAATCTCTACTGAATCGTCAATGTTTGTCAAATGTAGTTTGATGGTCGTGAACTGTTCGTTTATAGAAAGAAGTCAATGATTTGTTGAAGATATTTGTGGTAGATTCAATAATTGAGGTTTGATTTTTGCTCTGTTCAAGGAGATGCTTCTCGTTTAATCGGGCCATTTGAATGTTGTCTTCTATGTACTGCGCGTATTCTTGGTCTAGAACTCCGAATAACTTATTTGAGACCGTGCCAACAAAGTCAAATGGTGATCTTCTTTTTCTTATTGCCATTCCGTTCCTGTACTTAAGTATTTTATTAAGTTTTATGATTCCTGAAGGCGCAATTCTAGATGGTCAATGATGGGTTTGCAAAGATTGTTTGGATTTAAAATCAGTTGTGCCTCACATGTAGCTCTTAGTTGATTGATGCTCCTTTGGATTCCTTGGAACTCTTGCCAATAACTGGTCATGTTGAAATAAATGTAGAGATTCCATTTGTCTGTTATAAGTTTCGCTTGCCCAATGTCTTCGAAGTATAATCCAGGGTTGGTCTCGAAATTTTAAATATCGATTGCGTTTGTTTTAGTATTCTGCCCGAATGCCGTGCCTATTAGCAATAGGCAAACCAATAGTGTGTTTATTGGTCTCAGTTTGATTTTCTTCTTTGGTACTGGATCGTCGTTAGAATTCCGGAATGATTGCGGCAAGTTTGATGAACCATCTGAGGAATCATCTTGAGTTGGAACTGGAAGTGGAGCCAATCGATGTATGGCACGACGGTGTGGTCCCAGTTGATGTCCGAACATCGGCTGCCCGAACCAGCCCATCGTCGCCAATTACAACGTCAGTGATCCGTCCAAGCGGCCATAGAAAACTGGGTATGTTATCCTCTTTGATTATCACCATCATTCTAGGTTGTACATTCTGACATATCTCACTCCATTTATACCTGTTTTGTAGCTGATTCAGGTAATCACGCGACCATCGTCGCCAGAATAAATTTTTTAGATGACTTACAAGCTTCCAGCGAGTAAGTATCCCGGAATCATTTGCTGTGGCTGTAGAATCAGCATTGCTGACAAGAGGCTCTCCGATGAGGAAATGGCTGGGCGTAAGAGCGGCAAGGTCATTTGGTGATTCAGACATTGGAGTTATTGGGCTTGAGTTTAAAATGGCTTCCACTTGAGTGACAGCTGTTTCAAGCTCCTCGTACGTCAAGGATGCTTCTGCCAGTGTGTGTTGCAGCAAATGCTTTGATGATTTGACCGCAGCAAAGTCCACCAAAACCAAAGTGCGGCGAACATGGTGGAATGAATTGAAAGTCGCACCCTTTTGTAACGCATGCACATGTTATTTTGTCTCTTTCTGTTTCCGATTCAATAAAAGCCATAAAATTTGACAACTGGTTTTTGGCGACAACAAAGTTTGTTGCATTGTCGCAGTATATGTTTCTGTAATGACCTCTTCTGGCCATAAATCGGTTGAGAGATCCTATGAATCCTTGTGCCGTTAGATCGGTGACTAGTTCCAAATGACAAGCCTTAGTGGAGAAGCAGCAAAAGATTGCAATATACGATTTTTGACGGGGTTTGCCTCTATTCTTGTAGCCTTGGTGCGGCGCGAGCACATTTGACAAAATTGTGTAGTACTGAACGAGCAATCGTCTTCCCCTTTACGGCCCAAATGATTTGCCTAGCAAGTGAAAGCATGGTTTCCGGTCCAACATGATTGTTATCCTCGTGAATTTCGACAAATATCAATTTGGTGAATGGATGATTATATGTTCATCATATGGGATGCTTAGCGTCGGTGTCAGACTCTTATAGGGGTTTTTATTTGGTACTTCACCCCTATTCTTCAGGTGTCTGATTTCATCGGTAAAATGCTCTTGTTGTATATATTTGAAAATTAGCTTCTGCGCTCGACTTAGTTCCACGACTGATAGTGGACCAATTGTAAGTTTGATGGTTGCCAGCTTGTTCAATTTCTTCAGCGGGCAATTCTTCTTCATTTTTCTTGATTTTTCTAAGAATCACTTTTTGTTTCAGGTTATGGACGTATCTCAATATAAAGGCGATTACGCGTTTTGTAACTTTGAAGGAATTCTTATGCGTGAGTGTAGCTAAAATTCCTTCTTTTCACCAATGTTACAGTCGGCACTAATTTGCACCGACTGGCTGCACAGTGTACATAAACCTTGACCAGACCGAAGAGGGCAGTACAAAGGGTTCTTGTACCACTGTATGCTGGAGTAGATTTGTAGTTGTGATCTATTAATACTTCATTACCACTGGTGGGGTGAATCAATAATAGCAAATGAACACAACAACCTGTTTATAGTATATGATAATCTTTATTGGCTTACAATACTATTTATACAAAAGAAATGCTTACGCTAACTTATTTACTAAGGTAAAGGTATGCTAAAGGTATGCTTATGCTGAATGTACACAAAATTTGTATTGATTGAGTTCAAAGGAATTAAGTTACAAAAAGTGAATTCGGCATTAATGCTGATTCTTTGGTATGCATTGAGAATGCATATGGCAAGCAAGTTAGTATTAATTCAATTGTTTACAGTATGTCAAGAAAGAAAGAAAAAGTATGATATGATTTGATTTGAAAGAAGAAGTTACATTAAGCTATGCACTGAAGCTGCCTAGTAGTTGCGAAATTATACGCCAAAAATTTTCGAATTTTTGTTCATTGTGCAGCAAATTCTTAGGACCTTGCTTTATCTGTTTTCAGGAAAATACCAACTCTCGTTGCCATTTAGTCGTGAGTTTCAGAGACTGAATTTAAACTTGATCCAAGCTATTGAGCTCGCCAAAGATTTCAGGGATCAACTAAAAATTAAACGGGCAGAAGACGACTCATTTTTGAAAGTGTTTGAAGATACCAGAAAAATTGCTGAAGTCTTTAACATTGTCGTTAAACTTTAAACATAAGAGAATAGTGAGAAGTTAGTAGATATTTGAAACTGAATCAATAAAAATGAATTAAAAACTGAACCGACAAAAAAAAAAATCGTTCGAACCCTTTGATTCAAAGTACAGAAGAATGTTTTCGGGTCACAATTTTCAATCCTTATCTCGATTTCTATGTAATGAACTTTGGAGATATATTATAATACTATATTTACAAACCATGAAAACATACTAGAAGGGTTTTTGATTCTTTTCGAGGATTCTTCGAAAGCAATTGACAAAGCAGCAAAAAAATTATTATTTTACTAAAAAGAACAGAGAACTGGATTTTATTTTGTGATTTTTTTTTATAAATATTATTTTACTTATTGCATCAATTACTATTCTAGTTCATATTCAAATTAATGCGTATAATATAAAAATAAATAAAAATAAATAGGGTGCCGCAACAGAGCGAGGAGCCCCTGGGCCTAGCGCATTTCTCACAACCATGCCTTGTGAGGAAATGGAGGGGGCCTACAATTTTCTGCCGGTTCCGAATGGCTAATTGAGAAAGCACTTTTCATGGAAATGAATTTATTAACGGAGAACTTGATTTATTAACGGAGGACAGTGGAAAAACATTTTTGCCTCTGCTGGGATTCGACCTCGAACCTCTGGGTTAGCAGGTGGACATGCTTACCATCATGCCACGGGTATCACGTACCTATAATATATTGTCTTTAAAAAATGTATTGACATACATAATTTATTATTATTTATTATTGTTTCTAAATTATTTTTGTTTCTAAATATATAAAAGATTCGAAAGTTTTTGAATCGTTGTATATATTTTTCCATGTGTTTAAAAACAAAAAAAAATTAATGGTTTGTGATGATGGACAAATAAAAGATCCAATATTCAAAATGTTTTTCAATGAAAAAAGAGAAAGGCAAACACAAAACGTACTTTAAGAAATAAGTGGAAACACAAAACCGTCCCAATTTTGGAGACCTTGTTAAAATGCAATTCAAGTTTTTGTTATAAAAAAAAACACAAGTTTTATAGAAGACAAAATCTAATAAAAAAACTGACTTATCATTACACTTCCAGGCTTAAAAAAGGATAGGTATAGGTCAGTGGCGGATCCAGGATTCGGGCATGGGGGGGGGGGGGGGGGGGGTCCATTGCTCAAAATTTTATTTATATATACGAGGTTTAGCAGATTCAATCAGAAATTATTTACATGATGTTCATTGTTCAATTCATTGGTGCACAGGCTCATCTGAGATCGTATTTCCCCCTGGCAATTTATGTACATTGCACTGCACATATCTTTAGTTTGGCAGTCAATGCAGCATGCGAAGTGTCAGGAATCAAAAATGCGTAAGGAACTATTGGAGCGATTGAAGCATTTTTTCACTGGCCTAAAAGACAAGACGTTCTACACCAAGAAATTTCAAAAATGACAAAAAAAAATTGAGAAAAAAAAAACAAAAGTTGAAGTCTGTTTGTCCTACCAAGTGGGCTCAGTCTCATGAAGCAATTGGAACGTACGTTGAATTGCAACCGACTGTTATTGAATCTTTGGAAGAAATCAAAACGTGGAAAGATCGAGATACTTCCCAGAATGCATTGCATCTTTCGACAGCGATTTCGACTGTTGAATTCCAAATAGCCTGTCACATTATGGAATCAGTTAATAAAATTGCCACGCGCGACACCGCCGGCGCCGGCGACGTTGCAATCAACAAAAAAATCGTTGCAACGTTCAAGCACAATGTATTGAAGACTACTACAAAATTTCTTCCTACATTCCGTTTCTTGATACGTTCATTTCTCAACTCAAAAGTCGGTTCTCCGAACACAAATCCATTTTCCAAAGTTTCGGCCAACTGTTTCTTAAACAAGAATTTAACGAAAAGAAATGCGCTGCCTTCTACACATTTTACGAAGATATAAGAAAATTTTCTGTCAGAAGTCAACATCTGGAGACAACGAATCCACGGTCAGAACATTCAAAATGCGCTTGATGCTTTACTGGTTGGTATCTTTCGATCAAAAATTTACATGTAAAAAAGTTTATGTGTGACACGATCCGAGAAAAGGCACCTTCTAGGCAAAAGTGAATGCTTACACGGCACGCTCTGAAAGGCGTTGATGTACCATTCAAACCCATGTAAAAAATCGTTTCTCTGATTTTATATTTTATGAAATAATAGCGATGTTACAATTTCTGATTGCGCTTCATGAATATTCAGTAAAAGAACTTGTGTAATCAATCATGATCCAACAACCGATTTTTTGCCAAGTAAGTCACTTTTATCGGATCGAGACACATATGCAAACATCATCATCAATCATCAATCATCATCATCAATCTGACGATATTTTTCAGGTTATCAATTGTTGGCAGTACTACCTGTAACTACAGCAACTCCAAACCATTTTCGACGTTGCGAGAATCAAAACTTACCTGAGAAATACGATGGGACAGGAACGACTAAATAGTCTTGCTTCTTTACATATCCATACCCATATTGAATTTACCGTGGACGAAATTCTAGCGAAATTTTTCAAAAAACCTCGAAAATTTACTAGTGCTTGAGGTAGTCTGCTCTTCAGTTTCTTATGAAATGTAATAATGATCAATAAAGTTCTTGAATTTTTTAAATAATAATATTACTTCTCCCTTACTTTTTTGTCTTGCTCATGCTATATTTTTTCGTCCCGTAACGAAATTTGAACATTAGGCCGTGTGTGAATTGCGTTAAAATTTGCGTTAAAACTCCTACCACGATTAAAATTTGACGTCTTGTTTGAGGTGGCATCAAATTTAGCCATTTGCTGTGTGAATTGCGTTAAAACAATTATTTTAACCAAGATTTCTGCGTAGGTTAGAAAAATTTCCCTCGATAATTTAAGAAATTTCCCTGAAAAAAATTTGGTTTTCTTTTCACGCAAAAATAATTTCTCTTACAAAACATATTTTTAAGAAAATAGGGTTAATAAAAAGTCTCTGAAACTGAAAAAAAATCTTTTTTGTTTATTGTTCTGGATTCTAATGTCATATTTAAAAACAACAATAAAAAATATTCAAACAAAATTCCCATTTTGATTCATTGATTTATTCGGTGTAGTAACACTGCAAATTAGTTTTCATGGCTGATATCTTTCATACATTTCAAAAGAAACAAAACAATAAATTCGCATTTGGTTTAGAAAAATTACAAATTTAAAGTATTTTGTATTAATTCTTGTTTTTTTCATCCAGACTTATCCTAATTTCAATTAGTTTTATTTTTTTTTTCGTGAAACCCTAGAAAACAAAAGCATTGAATTTATATAAATTAATTGATTTTAAACTAACATTTAAATGTATGGTTTTCCAGCCTGCCTTCGTTTTTTTTCTTGATTCATATTTCGTTGTTTGAATTGAATGCAAAAGCAAGAGCAAATTTCTCTATCCCTAGAAACGTCAAATTTTAACACACTTTAACCTGCTTCACAGCAGTGACGCCAGATCGAGGGATAAATCCCTTTTTGTGGGAATTTCTAGTCTAAAATAAGCTAAAAGGGAAAAAGGGATTTTTCGAACTTCATAGTGAAGGCAAATGGGATTTTACGATAAACTCAAATCTTTTCCTGCTTTCCTTATTCTATTCAGAAATATAATAAGTTTTATTCAGTAGTGATCAAGCAAACTATTCTAATTTTTGCAATTCCAATCAATCTGTTTGATTGCCTTGTGTAGATGAGGTGTTGGTGTCTTTCAAAATCACAATGCCAAACACTAACTTAAGTGTGGTAAGTAGTTCTCAAGTCACACATTCATACTTTCAAACTGCTGGAACAATGGGTCACTATAAAAGCAGCTTATCTATTACCAGAATATCTCCGTAGAGATAGCGTTGCCTGGTGTCCCAAAGTTTCCAGAAGCAAACTATATTATTTTAAAGGTTTCTGCTTCGCTGAATCTAAATATGAGCTTAGAATCTACCTAACAGCTCGCGTTTTTGAGATATTAAGCGTTCAAGATCTAAAAATCCAGTTTTTGTAATTTTTCAGCCTCTGTTTTAACATAAAAAATTTGTTAACCCAAAAACAAATCATTGCTTTTCCGATTTATTTGCTATCCGCTGAATCCATATCTGGCCTCAAAATAGCTCTATAACATCAAATTTTTAAGATATTTGGCTTCAAAAGTTGCAAGACTCGGTAATGCATTAGTTTGAAGTATAGGTGCAGTCTCGAAAGGAAATAAGAGTCAGAAAACATATTCTCAAAAGTTTTGGATGTGCTGAATTCAAATTCAGTTACAGAATTGCTCTATCTCATTAGGTTCCTGAGATTATAGCCAGACCAGAATAAAGCTAAGAAATCAATGCCTTATTCTTTGGCAAAATGGCGTTGTAGCGCGATTCCCTGACTGGATTTGAATTCCACATCCAAAACCTTTGAAAATATGTTTTCTGACTCTAATTTTCTTTGGAGACTGCACCTAGGCTTCTTCTTTTACGTCAATGTTTTCCTACTAAATGTGATAAATACGTATCTTAATATTCGAATATTCGAAAATTCTTTTTAGTTTTGCTTAAATTATAAATGCTATAACTACTAATAAACTAAAAAAGACTAAATTGTTTGTGAAATGTGTGTTTTCTAATAATTTATTACTTCGAGGGATAATTTCGGGATATTTATACAAACAGTGTGGGAAAAAAGGGAAATTTCACCCAACACTGTGGGAAAAGATGCTTCCAAAGTCTGGCGTCACTGCTTCACAGCTCAATAAATTTTAACCCATTTTATTCACCTCATGAGTGTCAAATTTTAGCGCGGGTTAAATTTTAACACACATTTTAACGCAATTCACACACGGCCTTAGGAGCCGATAAATGTTACAAATAACATCTTTTATTTTCCCGATTAGGGGGGATCCGGACCCGAAAACCCGAAACCCCCCCCCCCCCCCCCCCCCCCCCCCTAAGCAAAAAACGCATATTGCTTAACATTTTGTAGATCTGTGAGTGATTTCTTTAGCAAGCCCAAGTTATGTCTTTTATACACTTAAGCAGCCTTTAACGTAAAAAAAATCAGTATGCGTACGTAATTATACCCACAATTTGAAATAAATGTTAATTATAACTGGACTAACATATGAATTTTATAAGTCCTAGTTAAGTGCAGCAAAAAAAAAAAATTACAGTTTGGCGTGGTTTATTGGCCAGTGGCGTCATGGAGCCGTTATTCTTCCGTGATGATCAAGACCAGACCGGCATGTTACTGTGAATGGGAATCGCTACCGTTCAATGATAACCGAATAGTTTTGGCCCCCAATTGTATGATATGACTTGGAGGACATGTGGTTCCAACAGACGGCACCACAAGCCACACAGCGAATGTCACAATCAATTTATTGGACACCAAGTTGGGAAAACGTGTTATCTCACGAAATGGTTCAGTCGCTTGGTCGCCTCGGTCGTGCGATTTGACGCCGTTACCCAATGTCCTAATTGGCAGCCATCGCGCGACCGAACAACGAGCGACGGGCGCTGCATCGGACGATCGAAACATCAAACAACAATAACCCTATTGTCAGCTAGGTTCCACATTTCACTTTCACGTGAAATGAAATCGAAATCGATCGAAACTAAGATTGGTTGTTCTGCATCTCACTTTTATCGATATCGATTTCATATTTTTCGAAATCGAAGTGAAACGAAATCTTTGTGTTCTACAATTCGATTTCGTCGGTTTCCAAGGTAGAAGAAAACAGACGCGTTTAAAAATGTAAGAAAAAATCTCCGTTGCAACCACACAAAATTTGTTTATTTTACTAGAAATTTGTTTTGAACAAGGGAAAAAATAAAAATACTGCACAGGGAAAATATTCATGATTCATGAACTTTATGAGCCAACATAAAGATCTTGCCAAGGATTTATGAAAGGAGATCGTGTCGTCGCCGATTCTCTGTGGGAAAGACAGAAAGATACCTACAACTGGATGGAAAAAAGTCAGTAATAATAAAAAGAATCAATTAAAACATGAAAATACTTCAATTTCACTTGCCACACATCAATATACACATTACACACGTTGCATCTGCAAATTCTAATGGGTTAGAAAAGTCTCTCAATCTCGTCTCTTTATTTTCTGTGCCGCATATCTTTTCTTTTTGATTTCTAAAACCGAAGCAATAAGAACAGCAGTCATATTAAATTTTCTGATCAAGAAACTCAAGAAACTATTGAAATCAAATAAATTGAGTTTCAGATTAGATGACAGGTATCAGCTATTTTCAATTTCACTTGAAGTGATTTCGAAATGATGAAATCGATCAAAATGCAGAACACTGAAAAAAAATTCGCTCGATTTGCAATTTCGGTTTCAGTTTAATTTCACTCGATTTCTGGAACCTAGCTGTGTGTGTCCTTATTAACACAGGAAAGCGATCGCGCCATGGGGTAGCACGGTTGCAAATGTTTGTTTCATGATCGTTCAAGCATTATCATTAAAGCTTTTCATATTCAAAGTGTATACTCGTGCGACTGACACTACGAAAAAGTAGTCTGGTTGTTTCAAATCAAATTCAAATCAAATTTTTTTATAATGGTCGCGCAATCTTATGAGCACCTTGCGACTGGTATTAGGACACTCATTGTGGTAGCACTACCTACCAACAAGCAACGCGACGACCGAAGTTCATCGTTCAATCGCGCGATTCAACTCCAATTAGGACATAGCCTTAGGTTGGTTGCAATCAATTTTTTTTTCAGTTGAAAAGATGTCAAGGTGAATAGTGTGGCCTGGATAGTTTGGTATAGGAGTAGGTTCAAATTCTTTGCATGTTTGGCAATTTTTAACTAATCTTTTGATCTTTGCTGCCATTTTCGGAAAGTAAAAGTTTTCAAGTATTTGTTGTCTATTTTCCTCTGGGTTACGGTGTGCTCTACGGTGTACTCTTAAAATTTTTTCTTCTTGTTCACTTTCATCGGTAGTGTCTTCAACCATAGATTGAGTAAACCTCACTTTAAAACTAGCAAAATGAATTGGATAGATATTCTGTATTCGACCGATTATTTCTTCTGTTGTTGATAAACCGTTTATGTTACTGGGGTTGAGAAATTTCTTAAATATGGTTATAATATCTGTTTCTGTATAATTTGGTTGGGTGTGAAAGTGTGTCGGTGATATGTTGGAAATGGTATAAGGAACTCATGATTAGTTTCATTTCCTATCTTGAGAATCAATTGTTTACGGAAGACGTTGATTGGGATTTCTACAGTAGGAATCAAATTGTGTGAAGAGCTATCGTCGCTATGCTCAGTCATTGTCATTGTATTCACCTCTGACCTTAGTGGAAGTCGTGATAAAGCGTCGGCGACTATGTTGGAATTTCCTGGTTTGTACTTCAATTCATAATTATACTCGTAGGTCAGTGGTTGATGGTCCGTATAGATTTTTACTTTTTTAGATCCGTATAGGAAACTCCTAAGCGAGTTGAGAGCCCAGATGATGGCTAGCATCTCTTTCTCGTTAGTGGCATATGCTTCTTCCGTTTGGTTCATCGTTCTTGATAAGAACCTTATAGGTTTATTGTTTTGAGATAATACAGCACCCAAGGCATATCTGAGGCGTCTGTAGTTAATTCAAATTCTTTGTCAAAGTCAGGATAATTCAAAACTACTTCTTGTGATACAAGAGAATCTTTAATATTTTGGAAAGAGTTCATAGCATCTGTGTCAAGTTCAATGGCCTTATTTTTAGAAATGTATCTGGACACTCGTCCGTCTTCCCCTCTTAAAAGGAATGTCAGGGGTTTTGCTATTTTAGCATAGTCTCTGATAAAACAGCGATAGTAGCCTGACAT